>SNQJ01S0046587.1:0-22802 GCA_010110895.2 Picea sitchensis | reverse complement strand
ATTTTTGGAGGGCACATATCATATGTACGTAAATTCTACTTTGGGCGATGCTTTGTAAGAAATGATAATCGCATTTAAGTATTATTTAGTTTTTGGTTTTATGTATAAAATTAGGGTGACAGGTTCCTATAAGTTGTTGCCTCACATTATTGTGTTTAGTTTCATAAATGATAGTATTCATCTTTAATATTAACTTTTTATGTTTGATTTTCAATATAATTTAAAATTATTGTTATCAAAAAAAAAAATAATAATAATTTTAAATCTCATATTTTTTTTTAATATTTAATTAAATATATAAATAATATTTAATTAATATTAAATTAATATTAAACATAATTTTTATAATCCAAATATATAATAAAACATGTAAAGTGTTTACATCTTTTTATTTAAAATGACTCCTGTTTCTGTTGTGGAGGTTTGCAAATATATATGTTCTCATATCATCTTAGACTAGTTTAAGATGAAATTTATTAACCTTCAAGTGTAGTGAGCTTTAAGGATATTAAATTTTTAACAATTTTTTTATATCATCTTAAACTAGTTTAAGATCAAGTCTATTAAGCTTCAAATTTAGCTCAATAAACTTGAAAGTTAATAGACTTGATCTTAAACTAGTTTAAGATAAAGTTTATTAATCTTCACATTTATTGAGCTTTAAGGATATTAAATTTTTAACAATTTTTTTGATATCATGTTAAACTAGTTTAAAATCAAGTCTATTAACTTTAATTTTATTCAAGTCTATTAACTTTAATTTTATTGAGCTATAAAAATATTAAACTTTTAACAATTTCTTTGAAAATAGAAGAAATTCTCATATATATATATATAAATAATAAATTTGAAATTAAGTTTCATTTAAGATTCAAGTTTATTGAGCTTTAAGATTATTAAACTTTTAACCATAAATAACACATTACATGTAATATGTTATTATAACACATTACATCTAATGTGTTATAATTTCTTTAAAAATAAAAATAAAAGAAATTCTCATACATATAATATTTTTTTACTAAATTCTAAATTAAGTTTCATTTAAGATAGTATATATTAATCTATTTTATCTATTTATATATATGTAAATTAAGTTTCATTTAAGTTAATATATATTAATCTATTTTATTTATTTATATATGTAATATGATAATAGTATTATTTAAGTTGTAAATTTATATTATATTGAGTATATTAAATGTTATTTTTTATAATTAACATATTTTTATTTTAAATTTAAATTTATTTAAAATTAAGAAGTATTAAATTTTTTGAGGTTTAAAATTCTTTTATAATAATAAATTTGAGAAAAAATATTATATTTTATGGATTTTATTTTTATTGATTCTTGATAAATTAGGATATAAGATGAACATCTAAACTTAAAATGAAAAGATGGATGTTTCTTCCTTTTTGGGTTTTACTAAATAAGGATTCTTATCCTTTTTACTAAAATAACATATTGGGGAAGTTGCTAGTGGATTTCAATTGTTTTAGGATTGGTGGCCTTGTCTTTTTGAAGAAGTCATATATCAAGTAAATTGTGGAGGGTTCACTCTTGGTAATTAAGATGTAACTCCCCTATAAGTTGGCACTACTAGTATAACCATACAAACCTTATAGTAAAGATTACTTTTACAGTATCCTTTTGATTACTGTAATATATATGTGCATTCCAATGGTAACCATTCACTACTTTGATCTTATACCTCATAGGTGACTTATAAGTAGTATTCCATGAGTGTAATTACTTAATCAAATCATGTATGCTATCTCTTTTTCATAGCATCATGACACTCATAGAGATTACTACTTAACTACATGTAATAAGGGAAAACATAGTCATATGTTAGCTCCTTTGCATAGCATCATGGCACTCATAGAGATTACTACTTAAATACATGTAATAAGGGAAAACATAGACTACTATAAAGGTCAATTTCATTAATGATGGTTAAGCTAAGCATAGTTTCAATATCTCGGTCCTTCAATATTCCCTAATATTTTCATCTTGTTACCTGTATTTAGTAAAAATTGGAAGATCATCTTTCTACATGTTGATACTTTACTCTATCACTAGTTTTACCATTATTATTAGATATGGAAATTAGCTATTCTGAATAGTTAAACGAAGTAGGTTCTAGTATCACAACAATTATGATCCTTATACCTCAAGTTACACTAGAGTCTTACATATATTCTGCATATTCACTTATGACTATTATTCGTAAGCGTTGTTAGTTATGTAAAGTATGAGTGTTACTTTTATATTGATTCTATTATATCTTATAAATATTGTACATACTATTCCACTTGTCATGGATAAATTGTCCCTTATTAACCACACTAAGTGTGTTATAATACAAGTGTAACCTATGCTTCAATACACCTACCACCATCTTCTTAGTTGATTCCTCCAACAACCAGTCATGGATATAACTCCCACACTGATGGTTTAGGATTAGCCATGTGGTACCTCTTGAAACCCACTATCAACATGATTTCCTCCACTAATGTTTGTAGGTACTCCACATTGTCTAATTAGTTGCACCGAATTTAGATCTATTCTTATTTTTTCCCACTCCATTGCAAAGACACCCACTATGTTTGCTTATTCCTTCCTCTATTAGTTATTGGTCTTCCAAAGTCTATATCATCACCCTCTCCATTTGTTTAAGCACCCCTCCACCATATCACTAGTGCAACAACAATTTTCCATATCACATTAGCTCTTAAAAATCAACTAGTTCTTAAAACATGCAACTCCCAAATCAACAATAACATACAATCATCACTAATTCATAAGTGTGTACCTTGCCACATCAACAATACTATAATTACCATATCATCATGTGAAAGAAAAATTGACTAGTAGTATTACGAAACATCAGCATTGCATACATCTAGAATTATCGTCAACAACTGAGTCATCATATCGAATTCTACATGGATTGCCTCTTTTCCATGTCATTAGCAATAGGGGATTTTCAATTTAAATTTCAAGGTGATTTTGTAGGCGCAATAAATTTTCACGTTTTTCCATTAACAATGTGGTTCTTTTTGTTTGATTTAGTTCTTCATATGCTATACCAATCTAAATGGATTATTAAAATTATGTATTTAGATTTTTCAAAATCTTCAATTTTGTCAACATGTTCAATTTTGTCAAAATCTTAGTTTCCATTTTTGTTTTAGAAACTTCATCCACTCACATTTTTCTAATAATAAATTTATTTTAATTTATATGTTATTTTAAGTTAATTAATTTCTCATATACATTCCATTTCTAAAATCATCTCTGAAAAATTGCAATCTTATATATTATAAGTGGTTTTACGTCATAAAATAAAATAAAGATCAAACTAGTTAATGTTATTTAATTGAATGGTTACATGCAAAATAATTAATTATATGAAAAAAGGGATTTATAACCATGTCTAAAGCTAATACATGAAAAATATTTAGATATATCAAAAGAGGGAATTTATAACCATGTCTAATATCCTACAAGTATGCATGAAAATTGAATTTGTTACATGAATATAAGAAGTTGGAAAAAAAATTCTTTCCCATTTAAATAAAATTTTAGTAAATATGTTGCATATTTAAAATTTATTTAAAAACTAAAAGTGATCATCATATATGCTTTGTAATACAATATATTACAAATAAATAAAATTTATTTAAGTATGTTTTATTTTTATTTTTATAATAATAAAAGTTATTAAAAATTTGTTGGCCACCCAAAAGGTTTTCCATTCTAACAAAACCATAAAGAAACCTACGATAAAAACCTAGACTTTTTGTAAAACCTACTTGATCGATGATGTCAGCTTTCACACAATATATGTGTATGTGATTTACAATATTTCATATCTCACATACATATAACTATATATTATATATATAATTTATTTTGTATATAAAAAAATTATTTTTATTATCTTTTAAATAAGAATATGAAAATAAAAAACTATATTCTCCTTTTGTATAAGGAAAATATACACATTTCTCTTGTTCTCTATATAATTCCTTTTTGTTTAAATCATATATAGATGTAAGAGATTTTTCTAGAAAAATCTAGATGTTTTTCTTAATGCAAATCTATTAAAAGTAAATTATGTCTCTAACTCTTATTATGGTTATCATTTCTCCCCTGAGGTTTAGATTTGTTAGCAGATAGAGTGAAATTTTAAGGAACTCCTTGCGACGTCACTAGTTTAAATCTTGATTGGTCTTGTGTACTACATGTGGGGAAATGTGGATATGCCTGAAGGTTTTAGTGGTAGTGGTGGGAATCAATCTGATGTCACATGAGTATGAGCCCACCCTAGTTATCAATTCTTCCAGATAAAAAAATATGTTTATCATTTCTCTTTGGTTGTAGGTACTAAGTGTTTCTCCCCTCAAAAATTACAATAATGGTTGATTATGTTTTGTAGGGACGCATTTATGAAAAAAATGAATGTGTATCAAAACCCAAACTATGGAGGCTACAAGTGTGTTATTTCAAGTCATGTCCATGATGTTGATGGATAAAGAGGTTGCAATGAGGTGAGCATTAATGTATTCATAGAAGAACGTATGTGTATTCCTACGAAAACACACACGTTCCTACAAGCATGCATGCATTCCTGATGTGATAGGTTTGATAAGCCCCGAACTCCAAGCCACAATTCCACATAGGATCGTATGCAATAACACATGCAAATTCCTAAGAAAATATTTGTGTTCTTAGGAATACATGTATGCTCCCCTTAGGCCCGATTAAAAAGGACGATGACCATTTTGTTGTCCCATTCGACCACCACACCATGTTTTTAACAAAGGATTGAGTGAATTGAAGCGAGGGGATTCATGGAAAAAGTGTCCAAAGGATCCAAATGTCATCTCAGAGGAAAGCCATGTATTTATTCTCAATTAATTTTTATTTTTTTTCATTTCCTAAACTATTTAATTTCTAGTATTTTATAAATTTCTAGGTTAATTTTAAAAATCAACTTAATTTATAAAAACTCCATTATCAAATTGTGGCAGATTAATTAAGATGGATCCTACACACAACCAAAAGCTGACACAACTAGAGGAAGACACACAACACCCAAACCCACAACCAAAAAATTTAAACGCATAAATTGATGAAGGGTTTGTTGAAATCCCTTCTTTAAGATGGATCCTACACACAACCAAAAGCTGACACAACTAGAGGAAGACACACAACACCCAAACTCCACAACCAAAAAAATTTAAACGATAAATTGATGAAGGTTTGTTGAAATCCCTTCTCTGGAATCAAGGTATGATGTATTCTATTGATTTCCTCACTAAAAATCAGATTAGTGGCTCACAAAACAAAAATACACCGTTGGAATATTGAACTCAAAACAATCAAGCAGAAGAAAACTCCTGAAACTCAAAAATTTAAAAAAATACACGTAAGATATTTTTCCCACCAATAATCTTGTCATTCAAATAATGCAAAGCCTACAAGGTATCCCTTTACCGGGAAATGGCCCAAATATAAAAGAGACAAAGTACATCAAAAAACCTTATTGGCTTGGACCTTAATTAGAAAACTTGTTGTATGTTCTTGTACGATAGCAAAACGAAATGTTACATTGATACCTACGTTGTCCTATGTGATATATGCAACTATTACGTTGAAACTCATGCTGATTGCATGACCTACTATAGAATATTTACAGTATATGTGGAAGCTCATCCTTTTTCTATAAAAATGTTCTCTGTTTTCCACTCACCTATATGTCTAGATGGAAGTACTTATTAACCTATAGAAAATGTCTTTGCATCAACATCCTTTGTGATCCAACCCTCTAAAAAATTATCACTACTCAAGATTAATGTATCATGTGTATTATTACTCCTTCACTTCTATTCTGATTTTATAAGATTTTCAGCAAGTGACATAACCCAGACATCCAAATTATTGGTATTGAGATTACTTCTCACTCAATGCAGATCAATCATTATTATTTCTTCTCAAACTTTTCTACAAACTAATCTAGTTATGTCTCTACTGATTTTTTCATCCACATCTTCCCTTTCCCCTTCGTCTTAGAACATTGTGATACATAGTGTTGATACTTGTGGCACATGGATCACTTGATTTTACCAAGTCCTTCTTAATTCGCATCATGTGAGGTTGAATCCTCATTGTTACCCTTTGAACCCTTTCCTTTACCTTTCTTTTATTATTGATAATATTGGTTGTGGAGCCTCGATTATGAGGGAATTACTATGACTATGGATCATCTCAACATTATTGTATTCGAAGAGGAGATTGGTGAGAGAAAGAAGAGGAATTTACAAGGAGTGTTTTTTTTGTTGTATCCCTTCATTTTGTTTGATAATAAAAAAGGAAGGACCTCGAAATTTATTTGCGGTCATAGTTGTAACAACCCAGCTATTACAACCACAAGGGACAGTCAATAGGTAATATTTCTTTTGCATTAATTAAATTACCCCTTTTATTATTTGTGTTAGGAGTTTAAATTACTGACTATGACAGAAAATGTCATCACACATCATACAATTTATTAAAGAAAATATAATAATGCATTAACAATCAATAACAACACAAGGTCGACGCGTCATCACCATAAATATGATACGCATGTTGACGCATTAACACAATTAAATAAAATCACATAATCATTGCATTCACATATTTAATAATGACGCATAGACAGTACAAGTCATACATCACGTCGCACATCATCACATCATGATCAACGAAAACAACCACAACAAGGATTAAACATATAACATAAATTTAACAGAACAACTCGCCCAACTTATCTTCATGGTTAGGAACTCCATGACACATAAGCAATGCTCACTAGTTTTCAATTGATTTTAACTATTTAAGGTCTCAGGGATGGTGACTGTTTTGAGGATCATGGAGGTGTCTACTTCCCACTAACATAATCAAGTCCAAAACCAACTAGCTAAATCAACAACAATATCAACTTATAATCAAGGGAAATAGTGTTCTTTCAAACAATCATACATCAAATAAATTTCCAAGGCGCAAGAGAATTAATGACTAAACCATCATATCGAGATATAATATAGAACACACAATCAACTTTATTTATCGTGCAAAGTTAAATAACTCTAAAATAAACATGCATCCACATAAACTATAGTGCTTGAGTAAAGGTCTACTTTATTTTCATCGCACAAAGGAAATACAATCATAATTTCACCATTCATCATCAATATTCACATGCCAATTTAATTAATTTATTATTACAAATCATAATCCAAGCAAGGCACAAGGGTGATCTTCTAAATATTAGCTTGTGCACCGAATAATCGATCAATCCTTTAGTTATCAACCAATTCATCCAATGGCTTAGAGAACACATTATTTAATCATTTCACATCAACACCTTTTTGTAGCACGAGAAGTCCAAACTTTAAACAATTGTTCTTACACTATAATTCAAGGTGCGCTATAATTGTAACCTCTAAACAGTAATACTTTACATATATTTTTGGTGCATGCAAGGATCCTAGCTTCTAATAATAATTTCCACATCAAAAATTCCAGATGCTTGAGGTATCGATTTTGTTTTGCAAGGCGTAATAAAATACAATTAATTAAATCATTCAACATCAATAAAGGTTCTTAATTTAAATCATGAATTACACATAAGGAATCTGTTTAATAATACATGCATTAACATAACCACTTGGCGCAAAAGTAAATAAAATAAACCATGCAAACAAAAACGGTGAGGCTACACTCACCTATGTATTCAATACATCTAGATTACATCTTTATAGGAAAAGACTCTCCCGAGTCGGGTTACATGCAAAACCAAAGACAATTGGACTCTTAACTAAGAACTAACTATTAACATGCCTACAACTGACTCCCACAACCGTTTTTCATAACCGGTGTTTATAACTGGCGCCATTAACCGGCACTTTTCCATTATTTTCCAAGTCTCCCTCAATGGAGAGTTTGATTGACTTCTACAATCTAACATCTCCCTAAACAGCCAAACTTAATCTTTCCAAGAGGTTTAGTGAAAATATATTATCGATTTTCACTAGTATTACAATACATAAGAGTTATTTCATTTGACTAGAACTTTTCTCGAACAAAATGATACCAAGCTTCAACATGCTTTGTCCTTGCATGAAAATCAGATTCTTTGCAATATTGATTGAACTTTGATTATCACCTCTCATCATCATAGGTTCCTTTCGCTCTTCCAAAGATCTTTAAGAAGTTCTTAACCAAACAACTTCACGTTGTTGCACACAAGGCTTTATATTCTCGCTTCCGTAGAAGACAAGATACAGAGGGTTTCTTTACCTTTCCCAGCTGTTCCTGATCCAATGTCAACGATATCCAGTTGGTTCATCTTTGATCATCCGTATTGCCACTTAACTGTGAATCAATAACCCGGGCTGTAACTCAACATCATCGATACATCATCAATTAATATATTTAATACCATAATCAAGTGTACCCTTTGGATACTTGAGTATTGCCTTTGCTGCATTCTAATGGTTTTCATGAGGTTTCTCCATAAAATGACTTAACACACTACGTAATATGTAATATAATGTCTAGTTGTGGTGAGATAATTGAGACTACCCACCATCTGTCTATAGATAGTGCCATTCACCTCCTTCAACCATCATCACAAGACAGTTTCACATTATATTGCATGGGAACAATAGAAGACTTACATTGATCCATTTAAATCTCTTGGGCATTTCTCGATATACTTACTCGACAAACAAAAGTTTGGCCTATTTCTCCAAACTTCAAGACCTAGGCAAAGAATGTAATTCACCAAGATCTTCATTTCAAATAAATACCCTTGGTAACTGCCCTGATTTCATCAATTAACTTATCTTCTACTCTGTAATTATTAAATCATCAACATATAATGAAATCACTACTATATACCCCTATTCATCAAATTTGGTATACGATTTGGATCACTTTTGCTCCTAATAAAACCCCGCTTGGAAGAAAGAGCAGTCTATCTTCTCATACCATGATCTAGGGTACCCTTTTTAGTTCATACAATGCTTTTTTTAATTTACACACTAAGTGTTCTTGTCTCTTTTCAACAAACCCTTCAGTTGAGTAAGGTAAACCTCTTTCCTTTAACTTACCATCAAAATGCAGATTTAACATCTAACCGATGCAATTTCCAATGATACTTTGTAGCTAAAGCTGCATTAACATTCGATAGTATTCAATTTTCTAGCTATCGTGCAAATGCTTCATAATCAATACCTTGTGTTTGAATATCCTTTTGCAACCAATTTAGCCTTATACTTATCTATATACTACCATCCGATTTAAACTTGGCTTTGTATATCCATTTCCATCCAACATGCTTCTTATGTTTAGGCAATTCAATTAATTCCCAAGTATTGTTTTTCATTGTAGACTACAGGCTCTTCCTCCATTGCATTTCGTTATTCATCATGTTCATTAGCTTCATCAAAAATTCATGGGTTCTATGAAATTTGAAATGCTACTCATTAGGGTATAGTCTTTATACCTCTCAAGAAACCGAATCTATCTTGAAGATCTTATCAACTGATTATATTCCTCCCCACCTTGTGAAGACTGGCTTTCACTCAGAGGGCAGAATCAGGATCACTGGAATTGTCCATATCAATCGAAATCCTCTTCTTGTTGTTTCGCTGTTGCCTACTGGGATGGATGTTGTTGTCACCGCGGGATGGTTGCTACTGTGGGTTGTTTTTGTTGCTGCTCTTCTTTAACTCCCTCATCAAGAAGTCTATGCCATTCCTCATGACTGCTGTTGTCATGATTTCCTTCTCATGGAAAAGTACATCTACTTGCAAATACTTTGTGAGTAGCAGGATCAAACACTTGTATGTTTTAACTGTGAACTGACTCCAATGAAAATACATTTAGTGGCTTTGGCATCCAATTTCCTCCTATTCTCCTTTGGAATATAAACAAAATCCTTACACCCAAATAACTTCAAATTATGAACTGTAGGTTAGGAACCAAGGCTTTTAAGGAGCAACATTATCGTAAGGACAAATCTTGTTGGACTTTTATTCTTTATATAACCATAAAGATGGCGTATTATTTCATCCCAAAATGCATTTGAGAGATTCTTACCTTTCATCATATCAAGGCACTCTACCGTAGAGTGTACTTTTCCTTTTGACGCACTCCATTTTGCTGTGGAGTGAGGTAATCAGAACTGTTGTACTATTCCATTATCTTGCAATATTTTTTTGAAGTCCCTTGATTTATACTCTCCACCTTGATTTGAACGGAGGATTTGATGGATTTTCCCACCTTCTTTTCCACCATGGTTCTGAATTCTTTAAAGTACTGAAATATCACTTTTCCTCTAAGGAAGTAAACCCATCTGTATATCGTGCAATCATCAATAAACAAAATAAATAAACCTCCTAAAGACCGAAAGTTTGTGCATAGGCCCACAAACATCAAAATGCACAAGATCTAAAACATCTCTATTTTTCTTTATCGTGATTAGAGAGGGATCTATCTATGTATCTTTCCTAATACACATCCATCACAAGAAACTTTCTCATTCTTTAACATGGGAAGTCTTTCAACCATATTCTTTTTCTATAAAAACAACTGGATACTGATGCGCCATACCTTTGATGCCAAATAATATCTATTGGCATAGTGGCATATGTCAATGCATGATGTGCTTTGTCGGTAACATCAAGTTTGTATAGACCTCCTACCTTGACTCCCGTTGCAACAGTTCAAAAGTGGTCAAGCAGATCCTTCACTATGAAATAACTCTTGAAGAATTCAACCTTCAAGTTCGACTGTAATGGTGGACACGAGATCAAATTTTTCTTTATTCCTGCACATACACCATTTCATGAATGATTTTAACAATACCATTCGGACACGTCACAGTGAATATCCCATATCCCTGATCCTGGCTGGATGCCTCCCAAGATATATATGTTAGCACCACCTAGTTTCTTTAAAATTAGAATACCAATTTTTTATTACAAGTCATATATACTAATGCTCCAGAATCCACAAACCGTGCATCAAAATCATTAGTTTCAGCAGATAAAGCAACATAATAGATGTCACAAATGTACTTAAGATCCCGCGTGGAGTCAAAATTGTGGTTCATCAATATCATCACTAGCAATAAATAATTTGTGATCTTGATTAGAAGATTTTTTCTGCATAATGACTTGAATGTGTTATAAGTTTATTCCTAGCCTCATCAATTTTCTTCTTATGACAGTCTTTAACCATATGTTTAGGTCAACCACAATAAAAACAACTTTTAGACTATTCCATCGTATTGCATACCTTGATTTGAGATTGTCTTCTCTGTGATGAAATACCTCTCTGCCATGAACTGCCTACTCTACCTCTTACTCCTGATCTACCTCTCAAGCAGACCTTATTTGACTCAATGCCAAATCTTTACTCGGTGCTCTTGTGACTTCGCTACTGTAAAGATTTGGCATTGTGGTCAAATCTTTACTCTGAGGCTTCAGATTCCCGCGCCTCTCTTCCTCTTGCAACAAAATACCTGTCAGTTCTTCAAATGTAGGAGGTTTCTCCCTTGCTGCAAGACCTGTTATGAACATATGATAATATTCTAGCATACCATTTAAGGTAATAGTCACTAGATCAGTGTTGGACACAGTTTCCCCTATATTTACTAGCTTGTCTTTCACCTCTTTAATGTGACCCAAAAATGAACTAACAGATTCATTTCCATCCATCTTAATGCCTAGCAATTCAGTTTTCAGGAACAAAATGCGATTTGTGTTGCTAGTTTCATATAATGCTTTAAGATTTGTCCATATTGCAATAGAAGTTGTAGTGTCTCTAATATGTGGAATTATGCTATCTTTAACTGACATGCGCAACAATACCTTTGCCTTGTTTTCGTGCTTCTCCCAGTCTTGGATCCGTGCTGCTGTCGCACCGACAGTCGCATCAGGTTTCAGTTCAGTTCCCTTCGCAATGTTCCAGACACCATAGCCCTCCATGAGCATCTGTATCTTGAATTTCCAGTTAATGAAGTTTGAGCCATCTAACTTGTTGGCTTCGTTGAGGTAGGTCTCTGCCAACAGATTCTCCATCTCTGCAATTTAGTCTCTGCAGGAAAATCACCAAGGATATGCAACTTTCTGTCGTGTTTTCTGCTGTGCTGAGCAGTCCGTCGCTCTGCCTTCAGATCCAGTGATCCAAATCTATCTTTGTTCTCAGCTTAAATCATGCATGCATCTTAATATCCAAAATATCCACTTTTAAAAAAAACTTATAACTCCACTTTTACCAAGATAAAATATAAATTTCTTTAAAAAGGATTTGTGATCCTTAAGTCGCAACTCCACCTTTACCTCTTAAAAATTAAAGCTCATATAAAGACTCATATATAAAGACTTTTATATAAAAACTCCACGATTTGCTCACGGCATGCAAAATCACGCTCCAAACTCCATGCATGCAAGAATACAAACTCACGCTCCAAACTCCATGCATGCAAGAATACTCACCAGATCCACTCAAAGGAAAATACACAGTAGAGAGACAACACTCAGGCACCCTCAACAGCAAACGCTCCACGCAGTAAATCGGTCACCGCAACACACTAATCGGTGCAATCACAGTAGCACGCAATAGTCAACAAACTCCAACCCTGGTTCCTCATGCCAGAAAGCACGCATATATCTGTGGCTCCACTTGAAAACACACAGGTGTGAACAACATACACAGTTGATGAATAGGGACGGCTCCTTCTAGTCAAAAGTTCCTAATGGAAGTAGCGACTATACCCTTCACGCGGGCCCGACCAGAACAAACGATAGCAGCTGCTCTCTCTGCAAATGTTGGTAGTAACTATGCAACAAAATCTCTACGCATATGATGGAAGCGAGCAACAATCTCTTCAACAGATCGTGCAAGAACAGGGACGCTCCACACAAAACTCAGTAGTTGGGTCATCCTCAAAACAATCTCGCAGACCACAGACCACAACGATTCGCCTCTTTCCTTCTCGCTCTGATACCAAGATAGAATATACGAGCAAAACAACACGGTGAGGCTACGCTCACTTCTGTATTCAATGAAAACAGATTACATCTTTATATAGGAAAAGACTCTCCCGAGTCGGTTACATGCAAACCAAAGACAACTAGACTCTTAACTAAGAATTGACTCTTAACATGCCTAGAACTGACTCTCACAACTGAAGCTTATAACTGGTGCTTATAACTGGCGCTTACAACTGGCACTTTCTCCATTATTTCCAAGTAGCAATCTAAACACAACCATTCAGTTGGCAAAAGCAATCTAAACACAAACGTTCACACCTCGTTTTTATTTCAAGGCGCAATAATTTCAATTCTAGTATCTCAACAAATAATCAGATCAATTTACTTAGCCACGAACTCTCAAGATCCTAAAATTTTTAAAAGGCGAGAGCCCTGACTAGAGGCTTGCGCTTATCCATACATTGATTTTATATCCAAAGGTTAGAATAAGGAAGGGTCTACTTATTAACAAAATTAACTTCTCAGATTAAAGGATAAGTAAAGGAATAACCGGTCTCTCTTGGAAGGCATTAATATCAAAATACCATGCATGATTAGGCTACCTCCCTTAAAGTATGAAGTGTGAGTCAAGGATATTCATAAGAACCAAGAGAAATGCAATCTCCTTAAGCCAATCTTTAAGAATTCAATAGTACAGGGGTAACTTTTAAACTTCACAGTGTTGTTTATAACAAGAAAAAGAGGGGTTTTAGAGTGCTTGCATAATACTCTAAGATATTTTAGGACGGTCAACACCTTAGTGAAGAAAAGGGAGCCCACTACCAATATGTTAATACAAATTCTATCGATCCTAAGGTCAACACTCACAAAGGAATCCTCCAACAAGTCCTCCAAGAAGCACTTTAGACGCGACTTAAGTGGAGGAGGTCCAAATAAGAGAATTCAGAAATAAGCTAACAATTCCACAATTTGCGGTGCTACCCTTAATCCGTCGTACCTGAGCATGAGGATTATCAACTATAACCTAAACCCAACTGAGAAGGGTTGAACAATGACTTGATGACACGGTTTGGGCACACAGTGTGTTTATTATAAAATAAAAAATAAAAAGGGATCTGATAGTGAAGAAGTAGTGGAATCCAACGAAGGCATGAAGCGAGAAGCAACAGGTCTTTTTCAAAAATTAGCGTGACCGCATACCACAGACCTCCTCTCCTACTAATCCACATCGAGGCCAAGCTAAAAAATTATGACAAGTGGCAATACAAGCGATCTAAATTATCGGGGTCGACTCTCCTGAAGACCTGTGAGTGCGTGGAGTGTGTGGGGCAGCTCGCGCTAAGCAAGCTAGCTCGAAACCGAGATAACCCGCGGTAGTTGAGGAGGATAGGCGTCCTTCCCGCCAACTCTAATAACTTATCTGTGGGAGATTTTTTGCTGTCACCCTGTACCCACGCGCGCCTAGCCACCCAAGGAACCTAAGACAGGACAGACAGAAATTCAAGTGCTACTTCCAATTTTCGAGCAACCCTTGACATCCAGAGCCAAGGCTACAACAGTAATCACGCCAACCATGGGAGGAACCCACGGAACACCATCGTGCGCAACGCCCATGCCCCCAGCTAACATGATAAGAGGAGGGAGAACTCCCGGATGCAGAGTGCGCACTGCACCTCATCAACCTCGTTTTTGTTGCAACCGGTAGGAGGGTATTCATCGCGAACCGAGAGCACCTAGCCTATGGTGCAGGCGCATTCACCTGACATTTTAGGGAGTCCATCGCAAGGCAAAGCCCCCTCCCTAACTCACTTCTTCCACCCAAGGAAAAAAAACGAAAAGTGGCTTTAATTTAAAGGCCCAAGAGTGTGTTGTTAAAAGCACTCTGTTATGTTAAAGTCATTGGTTCGAAACCTGCGGAGACAAAAAAATCCAGCCATGTTAAAGGTTAGATGCCTGTGAGTCTATAATCTTGACCATGAATTAAGAATCAACCCAAGAAGTTTGATCAAACATCTAGAGGGCCTATTTGCTAACTTAAATCAATCATTTAGCCTTGGAAACCAATGTACAAGTTCAACCATATGATCTTATGTACAACATTTAAAAAGTAGAAATTAACAACCCAACATTGTAATTCCTTTACGATTCAAATTCGGTGGATACAAATTTTCATCCATCAACAAATTATAGGAAAAATGATCAAATAACATAAATTCCCATATTTCACAAGGATCACACATCCTTGACCTACAAGTACATCATTTCATTTCCTATGAATATCAAGCAATGCTCAAATAATATACCTTAACCGAAAGAGAAAAATCTAAAGTTGTTCCTCTATGCTTGCGCTCTGTCCAGCTCCCCTTTTGCTAACCATGAAGACTTCACCGGTACCTCTCAGCCAACTCTAGGGGTACTTTTATTCCCCCTTATCCCCCTGAGCTGCAAAGGGGCCACGCACACAAAACCAGAGAAAAATTCTAGCTCCCAACTCGGCTCGCAAGGTCTACCTACCACTCTCTTTTCGAGCTGGGTATCCCAACTCCCACAAGAAATATTAGTCAAAGAAATTTTGACAGCATAACCTTACGCATACCAGCCATGTTCCCTTCCTCCTCTTTGCCATTACTTTTATAGATTTCTTCTTAGTGGCACTCCCAATTACACGTTAAATTCTTTTTATTAAAATTTAATTAGGAAATACCCTCTCCCGTACACTTGTCACCCGATCCCTTAGTTGCATCATAATTCATTTAATTAATTAAGTTAATTTGCCAATTTCATTCACTCATCCTAAAAGTGTTCCTAAAAAAACTCCTCGTTGTCTCTTTATTTCCTCATTTTCCTTTAATGATTGACTTCTTTCTTAAATCTTAGTTGAAATTTATTTATGAAAGTTCTCTAGATTAGATTCCTTTCTATGTTCCACCTTCCTTTTTACATTTAATTCCCCTTTTTGTCTAATATCCAAATCAGCATGTCTTGCACATAATAGTAATTAATTCTAAGATAAATTAATTCTCCTTTAAATATTTGTTTGATTTTTATTCATCCCCTTTTTATTAATTGATTAAATATTTTTTAGTCCTCATAGCCTATTTAGACCTAGGCCTTAAATTTCAACTAGGCTTAGAAATTTTTAAGGGAAACTTTATAATTACTAAAGTTTAGTCATGCAACATTTATTTTAAGGCTCACCACATCAATTAAAATATTATTTTCTAGGCACCTAGGTTCATTGACTCTCCTGTGTTAAAATCATGATGTTCCCTTCAAAATGCACTACATGCTCCAAGGGTGGCACTCGCCTTTGTTCATGATTTATTTTCACGGCATTCCCTTTAAGACACACTGTGTGCTTCAAGGGTGCCACTCACCCTTAACCGATTTTGGTAGATTTCCAACTCTTGGAGTCAATACTCCATCAAAAGACCTTGTGGGAGACTAAGGGCCTCTAAGGAATAAGGACCCTACCTTATAGCACACCCTTTAGAATGTTCATGAGCGATTGTCTCAGTATGCCCTCACGACATCATGACTTGTTAACCTACATGTCAAGCCACGATGAGAATGCTAGTAGTCTGTGGCAGGGTTGCTCCCACACCTCTTCCTCAATATGTATCTGGTTGTTGTGCATGGCCCCTTTACTCCTAATGTGAGTCTGATTATAAAGCAATCGTTAGCTTGCATCCATCAACGAAACATGCCAACGAATCATAAACAACATCATAATATACCCGATCATATGTCACATATGGATTAAAAAAAACATGCAAACCATATATAGTCCATTGCTTGATTCAATCCAAATTCCAAGGAGATCCACCGATGCCATTGGCATCCTCAATCTATCAGGTGTCCTGCACACTCAGAAGAACCCGTCAATAACACATGTCTATACATAGATATGAAATAACATAAAATAATAATCCATAAGCATTATCATCGAAATCCATAAGTGAAACTGACAACCATACACTAAATTGGATCAGTTGCATGCAATTGTTATAAAAAACAAGTCATATCATGCATGCGCAAGAGTGAGATGTTATTTACACACCCTCTTGTTTTAAAATTCGTCCTGAAGTTTCACAGTATGTAAGTGAATTATATAAACTATCTGACCAGATATAAATTTATAGCTATAAAAACAAATGGAAATCGCTGGCACATATCATATGCATCCTCCCAGGTAGTCAAGTGTGGTCTATAATGGTCCCACTAGACCTTGATATGATCGATTGTTTGGCGCCATAGTTGTCGAATGTGATGGTCTAGAATGTTAATTGTCTCTGCCATGAGAACATCATCGTCCAAAACTCATAAATAACTCATGTCAATCACATGAGTAGGATCACTAACATAATGTTACAACATATCCAAGATAAACATCGTGCAACACCTCAAAGAATGAGGAAGGACTAGTCGATAGGAAAAATTAATAATTACGGTCAACAAGATGTGCATCGACATAACTCTTCTATTGATTTTGTGTTTCTTAATCCCTTGTCTTATCGCTATCATTTTCTCTTCCATTTATTGGATTGCTTCTGGTCCTACCAGGACCCGATCCTCAAGTCGATCTGAACTTAAAGGAATATGAAATAGTCCCCTGTAAATAAACTCAAATGGCATCATCTTAATGGTTCTTTGATAGTTGTTGTTGTATGCAACTCTACCTGTGGAAAGAACTATTCCCAATGCTTATGTTGGTATGTCCCATACATACGCAACATATCTTCCAACAATTGGGTTGTTCCTTTTTTCTGTGCATCTATCTTCGGGTGATACCTATACTAAGGTTAAGTTGGGTTCCCAAGGCCTCCTGTAAACTAGTCCAAAATCGTCTTGTAAACACCGATCCTAGATCGGATATGATCCTTTCAGGTACACCAAGCAATCTCACAATCTTGTTGGTAAAAATTACAGCTAATTCTCGTGCCTAATACATCATACACATAGGGATAAAATGTGCACTCTTTATCAAAGTTTCAACTACCACGAAAATCAATTCGTGCCTCCTTGTCATTAGCGATAATCCCACAATAAGTCCATTGAAATGACTTCCCATTTCAATTCCCAAAATAGTGTGTGGCTGTAGTAATCCTATCGGATGTCTATGTTCATCCTTCACCTGTTGACATTCTAGACATCTCGCCACATAATTAACTATGTTTGCCTTCATCCCCTTCAAAACGAATAAAGGTTTAAGGTCTTCCCTCATCTTTGTGACTCCTGGATGATCCATGTACACCGCTTTATGATATTCATTTAAGATCAAACTTCTCAAATCATCATTGGGAGTTACGTAAATCATGTTATTATATCTCAATAATTCGTCGTTGTCCATAATAAATCCCTCAAATTTTGGTACCAACATTGTGTCTTGTCTGATCAATTCTGTAACCTCCTTACACCAGTCATTGTCATGTTGTATTCTTAGAATATTTTCATGAAGATTCTTCTGAGGAGGTATCACCGAAAATATGTGTGGTCTTCAACTCAATGCATCTACAACTTTTTTCATTGTTCTTTTTATGTAGATAATCTCAAATCATACTCGCTAAGCAATTCTGACTAACGCCCTTTCTGCACATTCAAGTCACTTTGTGTAAAAATGTGTTGCAAACCACAATGGTCCTTTTTTTTGTTCGAATTTCCATCCAATCAAGTAGTGTGTCCACTTTCTCAGGGCATACACAATGGTCAATAATTCCAAATTGTGCATCACATAGTTATCCTCATGCCTTCTTAACTTTCTTGATATGTAAGTGATCACTTGATCGTCTTGCATCAAGACTCCTTCTAAGCCTTCCTTGGATGTGTCAGTGCATACCAAGAAATCCTCGTCCATGACTGGGACCTTGAGTATCGGCGTTTTCTTCAACAACTCTTTGAGCCTTCGAAATGCTTCTGTGCATTTCTCAATCCATACAAACATCTTGTTTTTCTTATGCAATTCTATAATCGGGTTTGATATCTTCAAAAAACCTTCGACAAACCATCGATAATATCCTTCTAATCCCATGAAGCTAAGTACTTATGGTACGTTTGTTGGTGTGGGACATTGCATAATACCTTCTACCTTCATTGGATCCATAATGATAACTTCACCAAAGATAACATGCCCTAAGAAATGAACCCTCGATTGGTAAAAAGAGAATTTCAATAGTTTCACGTATAATTTGTTCTCTCATAAACCCATAGTACCAAGCGAAAATGTTTGTCATGTTCGTCCATCATCCGAGAATATATCAAATGTCATCAATGAATACTTGAACAAAATTGTCCAAGTATTCGTAGAACACCCCTTTCATCGGACTCATGAATACCCCTGGGAGATTTTTCTGTCCCCACGGCCAAACAGTAAACTCATAGTGTCCGAAATGCGTTTTGAAAGCAGTCTTAGGAATATATTTCTCTTTAATTCGTAACTAGTGATAACTTGATCTCCAATCAATATTGAATACGTCATCACAACTTTCATTTGATCAAGGAAGTTGTCCATACCTGGCAATGTATAAGGTTTCTTGATTGTTTCCTATTCAATGATGGTAGTCAATGTAGTGTCTCCATGACCCATCATTCCTCCATATGAAAAACTAAGGCACACCCCAAGGTGACACACTTGGACGTATAATTGCTAGTTCCAATAACTCCTTCAGTTCCATTTTCAACTCCTCTAACTCAGGGGTCAACATCCTATAAGGCGTTCTCACTATTAGTTCAGTTCTTGGTTTTAAGTCGATGGTAAATCCAACAATCTTTCTAGCGAAAATCATGTAACCCTTTTGGAAACACATCTACAAATATCATACTACCGAAAGGTTTTCTAGTCCTTCTACCACAACCTTTTCGTTCAGTGCTACGTTTTCATATAGCTTTCATCCTTTCGCGTGCTCTTTTGTAGCTGTAGGGAAGAAATGAACCTCAAGTATACTCCTAATTTTCTTCCTACAATCACACTTCTATGTCCCTCATCGTCATTCCCACTCAACCACTTCATCTTACCATTGAGTATGGCATCATTGGATTCGCACCAGTCCATACTGATCATGTCATCATAAGATCTTAATATCGTGATGTATAGCCCGAAATTCATTACACTAATCCCCAAGTTATAGAGACAATTAATACCCCTTCCTCCAACAATCTTTTTGACACCGAAATCCATTTCGACGAATCTAACCTTGTCCAGTTCAATGCCTTTACCTAAATACCTTCAGTGTGGTACTAGAAATAGAGCTTTATGTAGCACCTATATCTAACAAATACTAAAGGTTTGAATGGCGATGGTACTTGACGCCTCGAGCACAGTGGACTAGTCCCTAGTCTGACGGTTATTCACCGCAGTCAATTCTTCCTCTGCTATGGGGCCTATTGGACTACATTGTCTAATGTCTAAGGCATTTTAGATGCTCTCCTTCGCATGGAAGATGGAGTTGAGGCTGAAAATGAACTTGCTAGCCTCCAATTTCTTTTTGTTTATATGAAGGGCATACCAAAGTAGTTCAATATTCTGGTATTATAATCTGGCACCATACGAGCACCCTGTTTTAAGGAACTGAACTCATCGAGTTGGCCCTCAATTAATTCCTCTAAAAATCAATTCTATAGGAACCATCCATCAAATTGTTCCCAAAACATGGCTTCAAAAATCATGTTTAGTTGAGGTACGAGTGTCTTCCACCACATAAGAGTGATCCCCTTTAGCTGAAGACTATCATGCAGACCTTCATGCTGGAAGTCATAACCACGAAGGATGAAGCACATAGCCTTGCTCTCTAGCCATGCCTCGATGACTGATCCACCATGGCACTCATGAACTCGAGAAATTAATCTTCTAGAGTTCTTTGTTAATGTTACCAGTACTGGATGGGGAACTTTGTGGACACTCAAGGGTACAGGTTCTCTGGCCTCATCTCAGTACAGACGGTTAGTCAAGGCCTCTAACAATCCACATCCCTTACAACAATAGACTCTAGCCCAAGGAATTTCTCTTGTCATTGGGGGTTAGACTCTTAAGGTGTGGGCACTTCTAGAGGCGTCGCAACTCCTTCCCCAACACCACGTTGTGAATCTCTGTGACGTCCTCTAACTGTGATTACCACAACTACTTGTTAATATTTTAATTAGAGCTAAGTATAAATCAAATATTTAATTCGTTGGAAGGTGCGACTATCCACAATCGCAGAGTTGAACCCTCTCTGATACCAATACCATATGTAACAACCCCGTTGTTACGACCACAAGCAATGGTCAATAGGTACATTTTTTTTTCTTTAATTAAATTTCCCCTTTTATTATCTTTATTAGGAATTTAAATCATTCCCATGATAGAAATTTCACTGACACATCATCCAATTTATTAAAATAAAATATAATAATGCATTAACAATCAATCATGACAGAAGGTCGACACATCATCACCATAAATACGATACGCCTGTCGATGCATTAACATAATTAAATAGAAGCACATAATCATTGCATTCACATATTTAATAATGACACCTAGATAATACAAGTCGTACATCACGTCGCACATCATCACATCACGATTAACGAAAACAACCACAAGAAGGTTCAAACATATCACAAAAATTTAAAAGAACTACCCACCCAACCTATCCTGTATGGTTAGAACCTCCATGAAACATAAGCAATGGTCAAACCCAATTCAAATTGATTTTAACCATTTAATTTCTCAGGGATGGCGACTGTTTTGAGAAAGAAGGAGGTGTCTACATCCCACTAACACAATCAAGTCCAAAACTAGCTAGTTGAATCAACAACATCAATGATAATCAAGGGAAATAGTGTTCCTTCAATCAAACATACATGAAATAAATTTCCAAGGCATAATAAAATTTATGACTAAACCATCATACCGATACATAAGATAAAAAGTAATATAATCAACTGTATTTATTGCAAATATGTAAACAACTCTAAAATAAACATGGATCCGCATAAATTGTAGTGCTCGAGTAAAGGTATACTTTATTTTGATCGCGCAAAGAAAATCCAATAAAATAACTAATCATTCATCATCAATATTCAAGTGCACCAATAATCTAATTACGTTATCACAGCATAATCGAAGGCACAAGGGTAATCATCTAAATCTTAACTTGCGCAACAAATAATCGATCAATCCTTTCAATATCAACAATAATCCAATGGTGCTAGAGAACACATTACTTAATCATTTGACGTCAACACCTTTTCATAGCGCAAGAAGTAAAAAATCTAAATAATCGTTCTTACAAAATAATTCAAGGCATGCAAGAAGTCTAACCTCTAAGCAATCATACTTTACATATGTTTTTGTTTTGCACAAGAGGCCTCACTTCTAATATTCATTTGTACATCAACAATTCCATATGCTTGAGGTATCGATTTTGTTTTGAACGGCGTAAGAGAATACACTTAATAAATCATTCAACATCAATAAAGGTTCTTAATTTAAATCATGAATTCACATGTAAGGAATTCACACATCACTTTTATTTCATGGCGCAATAATTTCAATTCTAGTATCTCGACAAATAATCATATCAATTTACTTAGTCATGAACTCTCAAGATCCTAAAAATACTAAAAGGAGAGAGCCCTGACTAGAGGCTTGCACTTATCCATACATTGTTTTTATATCCAAAGGTTATAATATGGAAGGTTCTACTTATTAACAAAATTAACTTCTCAGATTAAAGGATAAATAAAGGAATAACCAGTTTCTC
>SNQJ01S0046586.1:54607-66822 GCA_010110895.2 Picea sitchensis | reverse complement strand
TTAATTGAATATAAATGTGTTATTTCAAAGTTTGTAAAATAAAATTCTGAATTAGTTTTTATATTTTGAATCTACTCAAATATATTTAAAATAATCTTAAATTAATTTCCACACTTAGAATTTATTAATATACTTAAAATAACTATTTGAACAATACAAATGGAAACTAATATTTGAATAATTTGATCGCACAAATCTTAAGATAATGTATTTATTGTATAATTATTAAAAACTTAAGTTTAAATTTTAATAAAATATGGTAGAAAATTGGTCACACAAATATCAAGAGATCACGTGAAAACAATAATACAACCCAAATAGATTTCAAAAGTCATATCAAGTAAAATTTAATTTATAGTAACTCAGGGGAGACAAAAAAAAATGTTATATAAAGGAGAGGGAGTGCTTCGCTCCTCCCAATATGTTTGTAATAAATATAATTAATATTTTTATGTAACCAACGACGTAATCGTTGGTAATATCGTTGTGCATTGAACTTGCATTTAATTTCTCCTGCCTAGTCGTTGCATCCATTTCTCCTGCCAAAAAAGGACAAGCATACAACAAATTCCACCACGAGTATAGGAAATAACACCAATGACTTCAATAACTTTCCTATCCTATGATGCCTTTGGCATAATCTAAATAATTAATTAGAAATATTTTTTGTTACACTTAAAATAAAGGTAATTCCTGAGACTGCCTTACACTTAGTTATTATTTCTCATTTTCAAGATTATATGTAATCTCATTTAAGTCTTCCACTTATCTTGTGTTTCTTGCATTCTCATTTTCAAGATTATATGTAATCTCATTTAAGTCTTCCACTTATCTTGTGTTTCTTGCATTATAATTCTTCCCGTAGCTATAACTGCTTGAGAATCTGTGTGAATGATGTTTGGAGAGGTTTCAAATAGCTCTGGAGCTCATAAAGGGTTGTGGAAGCTTGCTCAAGAAATCTAGGAGGTGATTAGGGTTTCTTTGGTTATATCATGCCTGGGAGAAAATAAGGGGTCTTCTGGCAAGAATGCATGGAGCTCAAAGGGGATATAGAATCATGTATAAGAGAAAAATTATTTGGTTGCGAGTGATTTTTTGATACTAACTGATATGATTGCGAGGATGAAAATATGATGCATTTCAAGAAATGATTTCATAAATGCAAAATTCAGTTAATCAATCAACACAAGAAAGTGTCTAAAACTGTACACTAAGAGTTGTACACTTGTTTTCCATTATGCAATATTTATAGTTTTTATGAGAGAGAAGACAATGATCAAATATGACCATATCTCTACATGTTAAATCAACAATTAATACAATTTATAACAATATAATGGACATTCATTAATCATTTACAATAGAATAATGAATCTTCTCAATTATTGGTAGTTATGTGTTCTTAGGATGAATAGACTATCTTCTAAGCCATTAAGAGCACCTTCAATGGATGTGTCCTCTAAAAATTTTACAATATTCTTCTAATCCATTAGGAAGGAGCACCTTCAATGGATGAGTCCTCTAGAAATTTTACAATATTTCTTACAAAGGTATCCTATAAAGTAATAGACCCACAAACCTCCCCATTTACAGGATCGGATTTAAGTCTCCTCAACAAATTAATTCATGTTCACAAACACAAAGTGTCCAAGAAATTCATTCTAGTACTCCTTCCCACTTGTGTTAGGCCCATAGATATTGAGAATGGGGATATCTACTTGAGCTAAGCCCATAGATATTGAGAATGGGAATATCTATATATAAATATTTTGAGTACAAATAAGTGATTAAGGCTGAGTTTAAAGATTAAGAATGTTTCAAAATCAATTTTGGGTTCCATCCCATTACCGAACACCTCGAACTACTTAAATTTTAAGAGGAAAGAAAGTGCCAACTAGGAATTTTTTTTTATAGAGGGTACATACAATAAATTATGATCTCAACATTTTTTTATTGAAAATGTAAAATAACTCCCTTATGGTTTGTTTTTTATTTTCATGTACCTTCATGTCCACATGTTCCCTTTCTAATTACAAAGAGGATTTCCTTCCCATAGTTGTTTTTTATTTTATTGTGTCATGGATAAGGTTAGTCCTCCTACCAAGGATGTTTAATCCTTCTTTATTTTTCCTTTTGAACATAATATATAACTTCATATAAAACTCAAGGTCTCTCTATCATTGAACAAATATAGATTGCCCATGTTTCCTTTCTCTTGAGAGATTTATTCCAACCATATAGTTTCATCTCCTCCTCCAATATTGAAAACCAATAAGGAGCTTGATATCAGCTCCTCCTCATGCTTTTCTACATTGTCTTCTTCTTGATTTTCTCTATATAAACCATTCATAAGTTAAAATTAGTTTTGGTAGATGTTAAGATTTTATGATCCACATACTACTGGATAGTTTCAATTATAAACAACATATTAATTAACCAACCTGTCCACAACCTAATAAAAGTATTATAATATACGATAAAAAAATATACATTCCAAGAATCCACTCAAACTAACTTCAATTGGAATAATGTGCAATCCATATTGTTAAGCATTGAAAACAAAACAATGGCCATTTCGTTGAAAAATCACAGTGATAAATGCAGTTGGCAATGTGTATTTCATTGAAAAATCAACAAAACAATAATAAATGGAATGTAGTTGGCAATGCGTTTGTCATTTAATCATACTTGGCAATGAGTTTGAAACTTAGTCATACTTAATTAACAACAGGTATATGCTACTATGTAGTCGAAAAGGCACACTTTTGCTGATATTTAATAGAGAATAACCAAAAACCTGAAAATCCATTAAATTTTGCTTTAACCTAATTTTTCCATAAAAGTCGATGACAAGAATCATCCATTCTAGACTGAAAATCGTAAGCATTTCGAACTATTTTCCTCAATAAGAATTCAATGCGATAATTTTGAAGGTTTTGGTTTCAAAAATGGATTGCTTTAAGACTCAAGAGTCTCTAAGGATTCAAAATTTGATGCATATCCCGTTATAACTGTTTGAATCGACTGACTTCTTTTTTCAATTTTCTATACGGATTTTCTATATGTATTTTTATTGGGAATTTATAGACTAAGTTATTTACTTGGAGCCCATAATTGTTGATCAATTGACAACAGAGCTTGCATATTGTTAGGGTAATCTGGTTACTAAAGCCTCAACATATCCTCCGGGCATGAAGGCTCTGGCAGACTGCGTACACTCTAGGGTACACTCTATGGGACTCAAGCTTGGAATATATTCTGATGTTGGGTCAGTTTACAATGCTAGATCAATCGAAACCATCTTTTACTGAATCATATATATATATATATATATATATATATATATATCCTGGTTTTACATGTGCATTCAGTTTATTTTATGTTTGGTATATTTTTCTAGATCAAATACATGTAGTAAAACCATGTGAGGTTACCCTGGACACGAGGAGGAAGATGCTAGAACGTTTGCTTCATGGGTAACCTCCAGTCAATACATTCAGTTTATTTTGTGTTTGGTATATTTTGCCAGATCCAATACATGCAATAAAACCATGTCAGGTTCCCTTGGACACAAGAAGCAAGATGCTAGAACATTTGCTTCATTGGTAATCTCTAGTCGATACATTTTTTCATCTTTTTGATAGATTTGTTGAATCCCGCCATCATGGCAATATTAAAAAAATGGCTGGCTATTCTCTAGGGTATAAACTATTTGAAATATGATAACTTCTTTAATGGTGGTGCAAGTCCTTAGGAGAGGTACCTACTATTTGTACTATGTTTGATCAATGAGCTTTCCATACATGGGTTTAGAATTCTATCTAGTATTAGTATTGAACTTGTTTGGAAAATATAGAGGTACCCAAAAATGAGTGAAGCTCTTAGAAAGGCAGACAACTCGATACTCTATTCAATGTGTGAATGGTAAGAGTGAATGGTAAGAGGCATTTGTAAACTGTAATTTGTGCGTTTAATAAAAGAAACATGGTCACCCAAAAGCTTGGTTTCTTGTATTTTGATTTTGCAGGGGTGACCATAATCTTGCAACTTGGGCACCCAAAATAACAAACAGTTGGAGAACTACATGAGACATTGAAGACAAATGGGGAAGGTAATAGACAACATAGATTCATGCACAAAGTATAATGTCTTTTAAAATGTTTGAAATTGAATAATATACATTCTTGTGTATATTATATAATTTCCCCTTATAATATTTTGACTTTAAATTGTTTCTCTCAACATCACATCTAGAGCTCATCATAATAACCAATGAGCTGCTTATGCAGGGCCTTATGGATGGAATCGTAAATTGAAAACTCCTTTGATATCATGTAAATGGTCAGAATGTCGATGTTAATATTTATATGAGGAATTCCTATCTAATCTAATTCCAATTTGCACTTTGTATTTGGTCATGGCTTGAACCAGATCCTAACATGATGGAGGTTGGAAACGACATATGAACATCGAGGAATATCGGACACACTTCAACATATGGGCTTTAAAGAAGGTAACAAACGGGCGTGTAAAATATCCTGTTAGAAACTTAATACACAATTAAGAAATTAACAATATATTATTATATAGCTCCGTGATAACATTTGAATGCAAAACAAGGTTAAAAGAAAACAAACAGAAGGGGGAAAAGAACAGAGTAGAACATCATAACACAAAGGAGACATAATAAAATTGATGGAGAATCAACGAATTCACCTCTCTCTCTATATCCTACTTACAAGCTATAATTTGACTATCTATTTCTTAAACTCTGTACTTTCATTGTCTCATGTTGAATGATAATCAAATCTGATATCCTGCAGGCACCCCTACTGACTGGATGTGATATAATGTTTGCAACCCCACAAACTATAGAGATTTTAGAAAGATGCCATAATCTCATACACAACCAACATGGAATGCATGAGGCTTTCATAAAGGAATATTGTAGTTGAAATGATGTGAAATTATTCCCCACCTCAGAATAAATAATAAAGGGCAATGCTTAACTACCTGTGTTCATTTCTTACAAGGTGTGAAGTATGATGCTCATATTTGATTTCATGTAAGCAAGATATCAGAATCACCAGATTATGATAATGGATAATTGGTCAAAGATTTTGATTTAGGATTTTGGTTAAATATATTTGTAATCAGTACGACTTTCCTTGCACTTTTCATGTATTTAATAATTCTTTGAAATCAACGGTTCACACTTCTGATATCTCATTCAATTATGAAAACTGTTAAGATTTCGATAACTCATAAAAACAGTTAAGATTTCAACCATGGACACTATTGAGTTTATTAAGATTTCTACAAGGGACAATATTGACCTCTAATATCTCATTCAGCTTTGAAAATTGTTAGGATTTGTACAAGGGACAATATTGACATAATAGTCTATCTATTATATTATTTTGACCTTTTTGGGTAATTATCACTAGAATAAAAGTAGTTTTGAATGCACTAATGGATCCAACACTCTAAAAAACCTTTAATCCACTGGATTGTGCAATTTCAACAACTGATATCTGCATTTGCATTCATTCTTTCAAATTTCACATAAGAAAATAAGAAAATAAATTTATTCTATTCCTACAATATGTTCCTTTGTTATGTAAACATGCAAAAGCAACAACCACACAATCTTTAATTAACCCATGTGTTCCATTTATCCCATTGGCTTTTCCATTTTAAAACTTAAGTGATAGGGACTATGATGCCATGCAACACTTGTTTCTACTTGTAATCTACTAATTTCCATACATATAAAGGTTGTTAAAATGTCCAACCTCTTAACAATGATTGTGATGTTTTCAGTTATATTTTTATGTAGTTTAGAGAAAACATTTTAAATAAAGGTTTTAAACGCTGATACAACTTTCAGAAAGTAAACTATGTAGAAAGTTTTGAAACGTTTAATGTTTCAAGTGGACACTTCACCCATCATCAAAGATAAATGAAACTAGAGTGTTAGAAAAAAGCATTAAAATTTTAAAAGATAAGGTCAAGCGATAACCGTTGAGGGAATGGGAAAAAAGTCATTGTAAATAAATATTTATAATTCAAATTTCAAAATAATTTTAATTTTATATTAAACAAAATTAAAATATTAACAATAAAAAATTATTAAATAATCACTTATTTAATTAAATAAAATAGTAACATATAGATGATTGAATAATCGATTATTCAATTAAATAAAAGATCAAATAAGATAGAGAAAGCTATTAAATATATGGAGAAGAGAGTTTAAAATTTAAAATAAACGAGAATGTCTTAAATGTAATATTGAAAACATAATTGAATTTAACATATATAAAGAAAAGAAATAAGTAATAAAGAAGAGAAAGGAAATTCAAGAGAGGGTTAAGGGGCGAGACTTACGAGAAATAAATTTGGAAACAATAAATTTTGAAATATACTACTGAAGAAAAGGAGGTTGAGTATTAGTAATTATTGCGATGTATGATGGGCTTCCAAGATTAATTTAGTTTATAGACCTCTTTACGATTAAAATTATTAGGGTGTTTTTCGATTTCTACGGCTTCCTGAATGATGAGTGAGGAATGATAGGGTGCTAAGGCAAGAATTTTAGTTTGGTCAAAGCAAATTAGTTGTTTAGAATTAAATGAGTGTTCTGTAATAGCCGATTTAGAGATGTGGTTATGGGTAGTGTCAACTATATGCTCTTTCAGACCTCATGCTTGGCCCAGGGGTTTACCAAATCTCTTGCTCCTATGACAAATTTTGCATAGGACAAACTGGAAGATCTTTTAAAACCTGTGTCAAAGGGCATATAACTGAGAGTACCCATAGCTACATCTATAAATCAACTATTGCATAATCCTTTAATTCTAAACACCCAATTTGCTTTGACCAAACTAAAATTCTTGCCTCTACATACTATCATTCCTCACACATCACTTAGCTTGAAAATAAAAAACACCCTATTAATTTTAATTGTGAAAATGACTATAAACTCCATCATACATTTGAAATAAAAAAACACCCTAATATTTTTAATCCTAATAATTACTAATATGGAACAGCAAGCCTGAGAAACCCTAATCCTGATGATGAGTAGTCTATGTGGGCACCCGAAGTAGATAGGTCTCTCGTCCACATAACTCCGAACAAACATTGTACTCTAAACTCATAAAAGTGAGCTATAAGCCTTGAGCCAGTAGATCCAATTATTTATTCTTTTTATTCTATTAACCAAGAAGCAGGAGCATAGCTACTAAAAGCATAGGTAGGAGCAGGTGCACCGGTATAGGCCAAGCAAGCACATCCGAGCGCATTGGAGTAAGCAGGAGCACACCCAAATTACCCCCCAGATTAAGAAGTAGCTTAAGTCACAGGAAAAGCAAAGGTGGCTAGGCCAAAAGAAGCAAGGGTAGCAGCACCTCAACTAACATTCTTTCCTGTTCCTATACCATACCATTTGCTGAATCAACTGCGAAATCAACAACTTCTTCGGCTCCTTCTTCAGCTGCTGGATCCACTTCTTTAGTTTTTCAAAATTTATGTCTCCTCACTTTAACTCTAATCCTCTGTTGAGCTTCCCTTCTCTTCTCTTATTTCTTTTCTTTATATCTATTAAATTCAATTAGTTTTTTAATATTAAATTGAAAACATTATTGTTTATTTTAAAATTTAAACTCTCTTCTCAAGTATTTAATAGCTTTCTCACATGTAATATTTTATTTAATCATCTTTTTTTTACTATTTTATTTAAATAAATAATTGATTATTTAATAATATTTTATTATTATTTTAATTTTATTTAATATAAAATTTAAATATTTTGAAATTTGAATTATAAGTATTTATTCACAACGACTCATTCCTTTTCCTTTAATGTTTATCGCTTTCCTTTTCCTTTAATGTTTATCGCTTGACCTATTCTTTACTCTTTTAATGGCTTGATCTTATTGTTTAAATTATCTTTTTTTGATGGCTTGATTTTATTTTTTTAATTTCTAAGATAATGCTCTTTTGTAACACTCTAGCTTCCTTTGTCTTTGATGATGGATGCAACGTGAAATGTTCAAAGTTTAAAAAATTTCTACACATAATGATTTAGCGTGAAAATCTATATAATCATATTTTAAATGTAAATTTATGAATTTCATTATAAATTCTCTTGTAACATAGATATGAATGTTTCACATATATTCTATCTTTGTTTTATACATGCCACATGTTATAATACCAATATATTTAATAATATGCATTCTTACAAATTTTATAGATTTGAATTCATGCATAAGTTTGAACTAAGATATTCATGCTTCTTTTTTTTCCAGAAAAAAATTAACGTAAATTTATATTAAGTATAATTTTTTTTACATCAACACAGAGACAAGAAAGACAGTCCCCAAAACAGTCCAATATAAATGGTGATGGGAGGAAGCACTGAAAACTGAAATACTAGTAATAGGCAGAAGGGAAAGAGCACAATGTTGGTTGAATTACAAGAAGGATGTTGGAGTGGTAATTTGCCAGGAAAAATATGCTCATTTCTAGATGAAAATGCAGGCTGAGGCTGCACTCGGTGTCTTTTACCCTTCACCATCTCTTGGCAATTCAAAGATATTAATGCAAGAGGGCTGACTCTCCATACCACTGTCCGAGTGGTATACCGATAGTCTTCCTTTGATTTCTGTTAGAGCTCTTTTAGAGAGGGCATCGGCTTCTTTATTATGCACTCTATAAATATGGTGGACGTTGAGATCTTTGAAATTTTTAGCCAAGTCCAATGTTTTTTGTTTCCAGCATTCGATATTTACAGTGTTGAGATTGCACTTGTGGTTTATCCAATCAATGATGACCCGCGAATCACCAAGGATTTGGAGTTGATTAATTGACCAGAAGGTTGCCAGAGTGAGGGTTGCCCACAAACCCAGCAGCTCCGCTTTTGTATTTGATCCCGCTCCGCAGTTGATGAACCACTTGGTAACTCTCGAAGGATGAGATTTGAAAATGCCTTCGGCCCCACAGCAAAGACCATTGGAGTGAGCAATTCCATCAAAACAAGCTAAGGTGAAACCCTGCTTCTGAGTAAACTCACATACTTGTAATGGTAGAGTCTTAACAGTGGACGGCTGCCAGAAGAAAGACGACAAGATTCTATGTGTTACTGAGAGAGTGGAGGGTGCGCGGTCTTCAAAAATTGCCTTATTTCTTTCAATCCAGAGCTGCCAGCATGCATGAGCAGCCAAACTAACAGGTGCAGACTTCTCCTTTGACCACAGCAAAAAACAATCTAAGACAGAGGCAGCTTCCCAATGAATGTTGAGAGAAAAATGGGTGAATAAGCGATGCCAGACATCCCTCGAAAAATGGAAGTGAATGAGGATATGGTGAATATCTTCAACAAATTGATTGCATAATTTGCAAATTCCTGGGCCTTCCCAACCTCTCTTCCGCAGCAAATCCCAAGTAAGTGTCTTTCCTTTTGCAGAGAGCCAAATAAATTTTTTTATCTTGAGAGGAATTGGCCATTTCCACAACCGTTGGAACCACCGCAGATCAACATGGTAATTCAGCGGCTGTAGTAGGGCTGTGTAGATATTCTTAACTGTAGTGGCACCCGTAGCATCTCCCCCCGCCCAAATGATTGTATCAAAAGTATTGGAAAGAGAAATTATTGCGCTCCTAAGTGCTTGAGTGAAGGCATCCCAGTCTGAAGCATCGTCACCACCAAGATTAAGCTGACCGTTGTTGTACCATATATCCGGCAGAGGGGTGACAATGGACGCCACACGCGCTTGAGCTAAACACACAATATTACAGGATTCTAGATGAGATCTAAGCGAGAAAGGGAGAAGCGAACGATCCTCCAAGCCAAGAATCTTGTCTCTTCCAAGAGAGATGCCAGAACCCGAGCCGGGCCTCCATCTAAGCCAGTGCAAGATAACTTTTGAAGATAAGATTAGACCCTTCCAAAATGGGGACGCCCTCTGCTGAAAATGCGAAGGTTTTCTGATCCAATCTAAAAGAGGCATATTTCCCAGGTATTTATCTATAATGACACGGTGCCAGAGGTTGTTATGAGTTAGCGCCCGCCATAATGAGTTCGCTAGGAGAGCTGTGTTAAAAATAGCTAAGTTTTTGAGTCCCCATCCCCCTACTTGGATGGGTCTAGAAATGGTATCCCAGCTGCATAGGTGGAAACGTTTAGTGTCATTCTGTCCATTCCAGAGAACATTGAAGGACAGCCTACGCAGAAGTTTCAGAATCAAAGAGGGAATTTTCTCCAATGACATCCAGAAGATAGATATACTTTGTAGCACTGAATTGACAAGGATAAAACGCCCTCCTATGGAAAGCCACTTGTTGCACCAAAAGCTTATTTTCCTTTCATACTTTGCCACCAGCCATCGCCAATCTTCAGAATTTTTTGCTCCTGGCTTTAATACATATCCCAGGTACTTGAATCCTTGACTTAATTCAATGAAAGTGAAGGGTAGAGACGCTTTTAATGAGCAGAGCTCTGTTTTTGTTAACCCCCAAAAATGAGCTGTAGATTTTGCATAATTGATGCAAAGGCCCGAACTAATGAAAAAAATATGAAGCAGCTCCAGGATCACTTTCCATTCCGAAGGAGTGGCCTTTGACATCAAGAGGACATCGTCAACAATCATTAGATGTACCAAATTTATAAATTTTGAAACCTTTATACCTGAGATTTGATGATCAGAGGCGTTTTTTGTTAGCAACAGACTGAGGCCTTCCATAATCATGATGAAAAGATACGGTGAGAGTGGGCAGCCCTGACGGAGACCCCTCTTGCTTTTGAAAAACTTGGTCGCCTCTCCATTAATTAAAACAACAAAAGTTGCACTAGTAACACAGGACATAATCCAATCAGTTATCTTTATACCAAAACCAGCTGAGAGTAAAATCAACCTTAAGAAGCCCCAATCGATGTTGTCAAAGGCTTTTTTGAGTTCGAGCTTCAGTACTAGGGCCTTTGTGTTTTTCCTTTTAATGCTGTGGAGACCTTCACGAACCGCTCATATAACATCCTGGATTCTTCTGCCTTTGAGAAATCCCATCTGTTCGGCAGAAAGACATCTTTCTAAAATTGGCTTGATTCTGTTCGAGAGGACTTTTGAAATAATTTTGTAGATAAGATTGCAAAGGGAGATAGGACGGTAGTCGTTGAAGGAAACAGAGTTATTTTCCTTGGGGATTAATGCTAGAAATGTAGAATTTATGCTACCAATGACTTTGTCGTTTAATCGCGAATTCTCCACCATTTGCAGAAGGTCTTCTCCTACGAGGTCAAAGAAATGGATGAAGAACTCGGGCATCCATCCATCAGGCCCGGGGCTTCTCTCTTTTTTGAAATGGTTCAAGATATCTTTCAGCTCCAACAGTGTGACTGGTTTGAATAGGTCATCTGCTTCCTCCTCGGTAACCATGGTTGGGTAAAGGTTTGTAATGAAGGAGCTTTCAGATAAGTTTGGGCTGTCACAGGCCTTGAAGAAATGAGTGTAATGTGAAACTGCCTCCTCTTTTATAGCTTTCTGCCCACAATGCGTGCCACCAAACTCACTAGAAATGGACCAAATAAATTTTTTATTCCTGTTGAAACTGACTACCTTGTGAAAAAACTTAGTGTTGGCGTCACCGCTTCTTAGCCAGGTGGCTCTGCTCCGCAACCTCCAACTGTTTTCCTCCTCGCGAAGAGTGATATTCCTGCTAAATTCCAGCGCTATTAAATGCTCACTGTCCTCCGCAGATAAGGCGCCTCTACTAGATTTTTTTAGGAGCTGAGATATCTCAAACTCCAGTTTAATTAAATTGTGATTTTCTTTTTCCTTTTTTGCTTTGAACCAAGCTTTTGTATGAGATTTGATGACATTTAATTTCCACACCATACGCTGTTGTGGATTGTCTTCCTGCAAAAAACAAGGGTTCTTCCAAACATTATGAGCTATAAGAGAAAAATCCAGATCCGCTAGCCAGTGATGGTTGAATTTGAACGGGTATGCTTTGTGCACTGTTGTGGCTTGCAATTGCAAAAAGACGGGAGCATGGTCAGATACAAAAGGTAGTTCCACCCACGATTTTGATAGTCTAGCCTGGGTCAGTAAATGATCTGATACTAAGAATCTATCTAGGCGTTTGGCAATCGAGTCTGAACCTGAGCGTCCATTTCTCCAGGTGGGGATCAGACAGGTCGACAAGACATCTAT
>SNQJ01S0046586.1:19881-48716 GCA_010110895.2 Picea sitchensis | reverse complement strand
TTAATTGAATATAAATGTGTTATTTCAAAGTTTGTAAAATAAAATTCTGAATTAGTTTTTATATTTTGAATCTACTCAAATATATTTAAAATAATCTTAAATTAATTTCCACACTTAGAATTTATTAATATACTTAAAATAACTATTTGAACAATACAAATGGAAACTAATATTTGAATAATTTGATCGCACAAATCTTAAGATAATGTATTTATTGTATAATTATTAAAAACTTAAGTTTAAATTTTAATAAAATATGGTAGAAAATTGGTCACACAAATATCAAGAGATCACGTGAAAACAATAATACAACCCAAATAGATTTCAAAAGTCATATCAAGTAAAATTTAATTTATAGTAACTCAGGGGAGACAAAAAAAAATGTTATATAAAGGAGAGGGAGTGCTTCGCTCCTCCCAATATGTTTGTAATAAATATAATTAATATTTTTATGTAACCAACGACGTAATCGTTGGTAATATCGTTGTGCATTGAACTTGCATTTAATTTCTCCTGCCTAGTCGTTGCATCCATTTCTCCTGCCAAAAAAGGACAAGCATACAACAAATTCCACCACGAGTATAGGAAATAACACCAATGACTTCAATAACTTTCCTATCCTATGATGCCTTTGGCATAATCTAAATAATTAATTAGAAATATTTTTTGTTACACTTAAAATAAAGGTAATTCCTGAGACTGCCTTACACTTAGTTATTATTTCTCATTTTCAAGATTATATGTAATCTCATTTAAGTCTTCCACTTATCTTGTGTTTCTTGCATTCTCATTTTCAAGATTATATGTAATCTCATTTAAGTCTTCCACTTATCTTGTGTTTCTTGCATTATAATTCTTCCCGTAGCTATAACTGCTTGAGAATCTGTGTGAATGATGTTTGGAGAGGTTTCAAATAGCTCTGGAGCTCATAAAGGGTTGTGGAAGCTTGCTCAAGAAATCTAGGAGGTGATTAGGGTTTCTTTGGTTATATCATGCCTGGGAGAAAATAAGGGGTCTTCTGGCAAGAATGCATGGAGCTCAAAGGGGATATAGAATCATGTATAAGAGAAAAATTATTTGGTTGCGAGTGATTTTTTGATACTAACTGATATGATTGCGAGGATGAAAATATGATGCATTTCAAGAAATGATTTCATAAATGCAAAATTCAGTTAATCAATCAACACAAGAAAGTGTCTAAAACTGTACACTAAGAGTTGTACACTTGTTTTCCATTATGCAATATTTATAGTTTTTATGAGAGAGAAGACAATGATCAAATATGACCATATCTCTACATGTTAAATCAACAATTAATACAATTTATAACAATATAATGGACATTCATTAATCATTTACAATAGAATAATGAATCTTCTCAATTATTGGTAGTTATGTGTTCTTAGGATGAATAGACTATCTTCTAAGCCATTAAGAGCACCTTCAATGGATGTGTCCTCTAAAAATTTTACAATATTCTTCTAATCCATTAGGAAGGAGCACCTTCAATGGATGAGTCCTCTAGAAATTTTACAATATTTCTTACAAAGGTATCCTATAAAGTAATAGACCCACAAACCTCCCCATTTACAGGATCGGATTTAAGTCTCCTCAACAAATTAATTCATGTTCACAAACACAAAGTGTCCAAGAAATTCATTCTAGTACTCCTTCCCACTTGTGTTAGGCCCATAGATATTGAGAATGGGGATATCTACTTGAGCTAAGCCCATAGATATTGAGAATGGGAATATCTATATATAAATATTTTGAGTACAAATAAGTGATTAAGGCTGAGTTTAAAGATTAAGAATGTTTCAAAATCAATTTTGGGTTCCATCCCATTACCGAACACCTCGAACTACTTAAATTTTAAGAGGAAAGAAAGTGCCAACTAGGAATTTTTTTTTATAGAGGGTACATACAATAAATTATGATCTCAACATTTTTTTATTGAAAATGTAAAATAACTCCCTTATGGTTTGTTTTTTATTTTCATGTACCTTCATGTCCACATGTTCCCTTTCTAATTACAAAGAGGATTTCCTTCCCATAGTTGTTTTTTATTTTATTGTGTCATGGATAAGGTTAGTCCTCCTACCAAGGATGTTTAATCCTTCTTTATTTTTCCTTTTGAACATAATATATAACTTCATATAAAACTCAAGGTCTCTCTATCATTGAACAAATATAGATTGCCCATGTTTCCTTTCTCTTGAGAGATTTATTCCAACCATATAGTTTCATCTCCTCCTCCAATATTGAAAACCAATAAGGAGCTTGATATCAGCTCCTCCTCATGCTTTTCTACATTGTCTTCTTCTTGATTTTCTCTATATAAACCATTCATAAGTTAAAATTAGTTTTGGTAGATGTTAAGATTTTATGATCCACATACTACTGGATAGTTTCAATTATAAACAACATATTAATTAACCAACCTGTCCACAACCTAATAAAAGTATTATAATATACGATAAAAAAATATACATTCCAAGAATCCACTCAAACTAACTTCAATTGGAATAATGTGCAATCCATATTGTTAAGCATTGAAAACAAAACAATGGCCATTTCGTTGAAAAATCACAGTGATAAATGCAGTTGGCAATGTGTATTTCATTGAAAAATCAACAAAACAATAATAAATGGAATGTAGTTGGCAATGCGTTTGTCATTTAATCATACTTGGCAATGAGTTTGAAACTTAGTCATACTTAATTAACAACAGGTATATGCTACTATGTAGTCGAAAAGGCACACTTTTGCTGATATTTAATAGAGAATAACCAAAAACCTGAAAATCCATTAAATTTTGCTTTAACCTAATTTTTCCATAAAAGTCGATGACAAGAATCATCCATTCTAGACTGAAAATCGTAAGCATTTCGAACTATTTTCCTCAATAAGAATTCAATGCGATAATTTTGAAGGTTTTGGTTTCAAAAATGGATTGCTTTAAGACTCAAGAGTCTCTAAGGATTCAAAATTTGATGCATATCCCGTTATAACTGTTTGAATCGACTGACTTCTTTTTTCAATTTTCTATACGGATTTTCTATATGTATTTTTATTGGGAATTTATAGACTAAGTTATTTACTTGGAGCCCATAATTGTTGATCAATTGACAACAGAGCTTGCATATTGTTAGGGTAATCTGGTTACTAAAGCCTCAACATATCCTCCGGGCATGAAGGCTCTGGCAGACTGCGTACACTCTAGGGTACACTCTATGGGACTCAAGCTTGGAATATATTCTGATGTTGGGTCAGTTTACAATGCTAGATCAATCGAAACCATCTTTTACTGAATCATATATATATATATATATATATATATATATATATCCTGGTTTTACATGTGCATTCAGTTTATTTTATGTTTGGTATATTTTTCTAGATCAAATACATGTAGTAAAACCATGTGAGGTTACCCTGGACACGAGGAGGAAGATGCTAGAACGTTTGCTTCATGGGTAACCTCCAGTCAATACATTCAGTTTATTTTGTGTTTGGTATATTTTGCCAGATCCAATACATGCAATAAAACCATGTCAGGTTCCCTTGGACACAAGAAGCAAGATGCTAGAACATTTGCTTCATTGGTAATCTCTAGTCGATACATTTTTTCATCTTTTTGATAGATTTGTTGAATCCCGCCATCATGGCAATATTAAAAAAATGGCTGGCTATTCTCTAGGGTATAAACTATTTGAAATATGATAACTTCTTTAATGGTGGTGCAAGTCCTTAGGAGAGGTACCTACTATTTGTACTATGTTTGATCAATGAGCTTTCCATACATGGGTTTAGAATTCTATCTAGTATTAGTATTGAACTTGTTTGGAAAATATAGAGGTACCCAAAAATGAGTGAAGCTCTTAGAAAGGCAGACAACTCGATACTCTATTCAATGTGTGAATGGTAAGAGTGAATGGTAAGAGGCATTTGTAAACTGTAATTTGTGCGTTTAATAAAAGAAACATGGTCACCCAAAAGCTTGGTTTCTTGTATTTTGATTTTGCAGGGGTGACCATAATCTTGCAACTTGGGCACCCAAAATAACAAACAGTTGGAGAACTACATGAGACATTGAAGACAAATGGGGAAGGTAATAGACAACATAGATTCATGCACAAAGTATAATGTCTTTTAAAATGTTTGAAATTGAATAATATACATTCTTGTGTATATTATATAATTTCCCCTTATAATATTTTGACTTTAAATTGTTTCTCTCAACATCACATCTAGAGCTCATCATAATAACCAATGAGCTGCTTATGCAGGGCCTTATGGATGGAATCGTAAATTGAAAACTCCTTTGATATCATGTAAATGGTCAGAATGTCGATGTTAATATTTATATGAGGAATTCCTATCTAATCTAATTCCAATTTGCACTTTGTATTTGGTCATGGCTTGAACCAGATCCTAACATGATGGAGGTTGGAAACGACATATGAACATCGAGGAATATCGGACACACTTCAACATATGGGCTTTAAAGAAGGTAACAAACGGGCGTGTAAAATATCCTGTTAGAAACTTAATACACAATTAAGAAATTAACAATATATTATTATATAGCTCCGTGATAACATTTGAATGCAAAACAAGGTTAAAAGAAAACAAACAGAAGGGGGAAAAGAACAGAGTAGAACATCATAACACAAAGGAGACATAATAAAATTGATGGAGAATCAACGAATTCACCTCTCTCTCTATATCCTACTTACAAGCTATAATTTGACTATCTATTTCTTAAACTCTGTACTTTCATTGTCTCATGTTGAATGATAATCAAATCTGATATCCTGCAGGCACCCCTACTGACTGGATGTGATATAATGTTTGCAACCCCACAAACTATAGAGATTTTAGAAAGATGCCATAATCTCATACACAACCAACATGGAATGCATGAGGCTTTCATAAAGGAATATTGTAGTTGAAATGATGTGAAATTATTCCCCACCTCAGAATAAATAATAAAGGGCAATGCTTAACTACCTGTGTTCATTTCTTACAAGGTGTGAAGTATGATGCTCATATTTGATTTCATGTAAGCAAGATATCAGAATCACCAGATTATGATAATGGATAATTGGTCAAAGATTTTGATTTAGGATTTTGGTTAAATATATTTGTAATCAGTACGACTTTCCTTGCACTTTTCATGTATTTAATAATTCTTTGAAATCAACGGTTCACACTTCTGATATCTCATTCAATTATGAAAACTGTTAAGATTTCGATAACTCATAAAAACAGTTAAGATTTCAACCATGGACACTATTGAGTTTATTAAGATTTCTACAAGGGACAATATTGACCTCTAATATCTCATTCAGCTTTGAAAATTGTTAGGATTTGTACAAGGGACAATATTGACATAATAGTCTATCTATTATATTATTTTGACCTTTTTGGGTAATTATCACTAGAATAAAAGTAGTTTTGAATGCACTAATGGATCCAACACTCTAAAAAACCTTTAATCCACTGGATTGTGCAATTTCAACAACTGATATCTGCATTTGCATTCATTCTTTCAAATTTCACATAAGAAAATAAGAAAATAAATTTATTCTATTCCTACAATATGTTCCTTTGTTATGTAAACATGCAAAAGCAACAACCACACAATCTTTAATTAACCCATGTGTTCCATTTATCCCATTGGCTTTTCCATTTTAAAACTTAAGTGATAGGGACTATGATGCCATGCAACACTTGTTTCTACTTGTAATCTACTAATTTCCATACATATAAAGGTTGTTAAAATGTCCAACCTCTTAACAATGATTGTGATGTTTTCAGTTATATTTTTATGTAGTTTAGAGAAAACATTTTAAATAAAGGTTTTAAACGCTGATACAACTTTCAGAAAGTAAACTATGTAGAAAGTTTTGAAACGTTTAATGTTTCAAGTGGACACTTCACCCATCATCAAAGATAAATGAAACTAGAGTGTTAGAAAAAAGCATTAAAATTTTAAAAGATAAGGTCAAGCGATAACCGTTGAGGGAATGGGAAAAAAGTCATTGTAAATAAATATTTATAATTCAAATTTCAAAATAATTTTAATTTTATATTAAACAAAATTAAAATATTAACAATAAAAAATTATTAAATAATCACTTATTTAATTAAATAAAATAGTAACATATAGATGATTGAATAATCGATTATTCAATTAAATAAAAGATCAAATAAGATAGAGAAAGCTATTAAATATATGGAGAAGAGAGTTTAAAATTTAAAATAAACGAGAATGTCTTAAATGTAATATTGAAAACATAATTGAATTTAACATATATAAAGAAAAGAAATAAGTAATAAAGAAGAGAAAGGAAATTCAAGAGAGGGTTAAGGGGCGAGACTTACGAGAAATAAATTTGGAAACAATAAATTTTGAAATATACTACTGAAGAAAAGGAGGTTGAGTATTAGTAATTATTGCGATGTATGATGGGCTTCCAAGATTAATTTAGTTTATAGACCTCTTTACGATTAAAATTATTAGGGTGTTTTTCGATTTCTACGGCTTCCTGAATGATGAGTGAGGAATGATAGGGTGCTAAGGCAAGAATTTTAGTTTGGTCAAAGCAAATTAGTTGTTTAGAATTAAATGAGTGTTCTGTAATAGCCGATTTAGAGATGTGGTTATGGGTAGTGTCAACTATATGCTCTTTCAGACCTCATGCTTGGCCCAGGGGTTTACCAAATCTCTTGCTCCTATGACAAATTTTGCATAGGACAAACTGGAAGATCTTTTAAAACCTGTGTCAAAGGGCATATAACTGAGAGTACCCATAGCTACATCTATAAATCAACTATTGCATAATCCTTTAATTCTAAACACCCAATTTGCTTTGACCAAACTAAAATTCTTGCCTCTACATACTATCATTCCTCACACATCACTTAGCTTGAAAATAAAAAACACCCTATTAATTTTAATTGTGAAAATGGCTATAAACTCCATCATACATTTGAAATAAAAAAAAACACCCTAATATTTTTAATCCTAATAATTACTAATATGAAACCTCTTTAGTTTTTCAAAATTTATGTCTCGTCACTTTAACTCTAATCCTCTATTGAACTTCCCTTCTCTTCTCTTATTTCTTTTCTTTATATCTATTAAATTCAATTAGTTTTTTAATATTAAATTGAAAACATTATTGTTTATTTTAAAATTTAAACTCTCTTCTCATGTATTTAATAGCTTTCTCACATGTAATATTTTATTTAATCATTTTTTTTTACTATTTTATTTAAATAAATAATTGATTATTTAATAATATTTTATTATTATTTTAATTTTATTTAATATAAAATTTAAATATTTTGAAATTTGAATTTGAATTATAAGTATTTATTCACAACGACTCATTCCTTTTCCTTTAATGTTTATCGCTTTCCTTTTCCTTTAATGTTTATCGCTTGACCCTATTCTTTACTCTTTTAATGGCTTGATCTTATTTTTTAAATTTCTAAGATAATGCTCGTTTGTAACACTCTAGCTTCATTTGTCTTTGATGATGGATGCAACGTGAAATGTTCAAAGTTTAAAAAATTTCTACACATAATGACTTAGCGTGAAAATCTATATAATCATATTTTAAATGTAAATTTATGAATTTCATTATAAATTTTCTTGTAAAATAGATATGAATGTTTCACATATATTCTATCTTTGTTTTATACATGCCACATATTATAATACCAATATACCTAATAATATGCATTCTTACAAATTTTATAGATTTGAATTCATGCATAAGTTTGAACTAAGATATTTATGCTTCTTTTTTTTCCAGGAAAAAATTAACGTAAATTTATATTAAGTATAAATTTGTTTACATCAACACAGAGACAAGAAAGACAGTCCCCAAAACAGTCCAATATAAATGGTGACGGGAGGAAGCACCTAAAAACTGAAATACTAGTAATAGGCAGAAGGGAAAGAGCACAATGTCGGCTGAATTACTAGAAGGATGTTGGAGTGGTAATCTGCCAGGAAAAATATGCTCATTTCTGGCTGAAAACGCAAGTTGAGGCTGCACTCGGTGTATTTTACCCTTCACCATCCCTTGGCAATTCAAAGATATTAATGCAAGAGGGTTGACTCTCCAGACCACTGTCCGAGTGGTATACCGATAGTCTTCCTTTGATTTCTGTTAGAGCTCTTTTAGAGAGGGCATCGGCTTCTTTATTATGCACTCTATAAATGTGGTGGACGTTGAGATCTTTGAAAGTTTTAGCCAAATCCAATGTTTTTTGTTTCCAGCATTCGATATTTACAGTGTTGAGATTGCACTTGTGGTTTATCCAATCAATGATGACCCGCGAATCACCAAGGATTTGGAGTTGATTAATTGACCAGAAGGTTGCCAGAGTGAGGGTTTCCCACAAACCCAGCAGCTCCGCTTTTGTATTTGATCCCGCTCCGCAGTTGATGAACCACTTGGTAACTCTCGAAGGATGAGATCTAAAAATGCCTCCGGCCCCACAACAAAGACCATTGGAGTGAGCAGCTCCATCAAAACAAGCTAAGGTGAAATCTTGCTTCTGAGTAAACTCACAGACTTGTAATGGAAGAGTCTTAACAGTGGACGGCTGCCAGAAGAAAGACGACAAGATTCTATGTGTTTGAGAGAGTGGAGGGTGCGCGGTCTTCAAAAATTGCCTTATTTCTTTCAATCCAGAGCTGCCAGCATGCATGAGCAGCCAAACTGACAGGTGCAGACTTCTCCTTTGACCACAGCAAAAAACAATCTAAGACAGAGGCAGCTTCCCAATGAATGTTGAGAGAAAAATGGGTGAATAGGCGCTGCCAGACAGCCCTCGAAAAATGGCAGTGAATGAGGATATGGTGAATATCTTCAGCAGATTGATTGCATAATTTGCAAATTCCTGGACCTTCTCAGCCTCTCTTCCGCAGTAAATCCCAGGTAAGTGTCTTTCCTTTTACAGAGAGCCAAATAAATTTTTTTATCTTGAGAGGAATTGGCCATTTCCACAACCGTTGGAACCACCGCAGATCAGCATGGTAATTTAGTTGTTGTAGTAGGGCTGTGTAGATATTCTTAACTGTAGTGGCACCCATAGCATCTCCCCCCGCCCAAATGATTGTATCAAAAGTATTGGAAAGAGAAATTCCTGCGCTCCTAAGTGCTTGAGTGAAGGCATCCCAGTCTAAAGCATCGTCACCACCAAGATTAAGCTGACCGCTATTGTACCATATATCCGGCAGAGGGGTGACAATGGACGCCACACGCGCTTGAGCTAAACACACAATATTGCAGGATTCTAGATGAGATCTAAGCAAGGAAGGGAGAAGCGAACGGTCCTCCAAGACAAGAATCTTGTCTCTTCCAAGAGAGATGTCAGAACCCGAGCCGGGCCTCCATCTAAGCCAGTGCAAGATAACTTTTGAAGATAAGATTAGACCCTTCCAAAATGGGGACGCCCTCTGCTGAAAATGCGAAGGTTTTCTGATCCAATCTAAAAGAGGCATATTTCCCAGGTATTTATCTATAATGACACGGTGCCAGAGGTTGTTATGAGTTAGCGCCCGCCATAATGAGTTCGCTAGGAGAGTTGTGTTAAAAATAGCTAAGTTTTTGAGTCCCCATCCCCCTACTTGGATGGGTCTAGAAATGGTATCCCAGCTGCATAGGTGGAAACGTTTAGTGTCATTCTGTCCATTCCAGAGAAAATTGAAGGACAACCTATGCAGAAGATTCAGAATCGAAGAGGGAATTTTCTCCAATGACATCCAGAAGACAGATATACTTTGTAGCACTGAATTGACAAGGATAAAACGCCCTCCTATGGACAACCACTTGTTGCACCAAAAGCTTATTTTCCTTTCATACTTTTCCACCAGCCAGCGCCAGTCTTCAGAATTTTTTGCTCCTGGCTTTAATACATATCCCAGGTACTTGAATCCTTGACTTAATTCAATGAAAGTGAAGGGTAGAGACGCTTTTAATGAGCAGAGCTCTGTTTCTGTTAACCCCCACAAATGAGCTGTAGATTTTGCATAATTGATGCAAAGGCCCGAAGTAATGCAAAAAATATGAAGCAACTCCAGAATCACTTTCCATTTCGAAGGAGTGGCCTTTGACATCAAGAGGACATCGTCAACAATTATTAGATGTACCAAATTTATAAATTTTGAAACCTTTATACCTGAGATTTGATGATCGGAGGCGTTTTTTGTTAGCAGCAGACTGAGGCCTTCCATAATCATGATGAAAAGATACGGTGAGAGTGGGCAACCCTGACGGAGACCCCTCTCGCTTTTGAAAAACTTGGTCACCTCTCCATTAATTAAAACGACAAAAGTTGCGCTAGTAACACAGGACATAATCCAATCAGTTATCTTTATACCAAAACCAGCTGAGAGTAAAATCAACCTTAAGAAGCCCCAATCGATGCTGTCAAAGGCTTTTTTGAGGTCGAGCTTCAGTACCAGGGCCTTTGTGTTTTTCCTTTAATGTTGTGGAGACCTTCATGAACCGCTCATATAGCATCCTGGATTCTTCTGCCTTTGAGAAATCCCATCTGTTCGGCAGAAAGACATCTTTCTAAAATTGGCTTGATTTTGTTTGAGAGGACTTTTGAAATAATTTTGTAGATAAGATTGCAAAGGGAGATAGGACGGTAGTCATTGAAGGAAACATAGTTATTTTCCTTGGGGATTAATGCTAGAAATGTAGAATTTATGCTACTAATGACTTTGTCGTTTAATCGCGAATTCTCCACCATTTGCAGAAGGTCTTCTCCTACGAGGTCAAAGAAATGGATGAAGAACTCGGGCGTCCATCCGTCAGGCCCAGGGCTTCTCTCTTTTTTGAAATGGTTCAGGATATCTTTCAGCTCCAACAGTGTGACTGGTTTGAATAGGTCATTTTCTTCCTCCTCGGTAACCATGGTTGGGTAAAGGTTTGCAATGAAGGAACTTTCAGATAAGTTTGGGCTGTCACAGGCCTTGAAGAAATGAGTGTAATGTGAAACTGCCTCCTCTTTTATAGCTTTCTGCCCACAGTGCGTGCCACCAAACTCACTAGAAATGGACCAAATAAATTTTTTATTCCTGTTGAAACTGGCTACCTTGTGAAAAAACTTAGTGTTGGCGTCACCGCTTCTTAGCCAGGTGGCTCTGCTCCGCAGCCTCCAGCTGTTTTCCTCCTCACGAAGAATGATATTCCTGCTAAATTCCAGCGCTGTTAAATGCTCACTGTCCTCCGCAGATAAGGCGCCTCTACTAGATTTTTTTAGGAGCTGAGATATCTCAAACTCCAGTTTAATTAAATTGTGATTTTCTTTTTCCTTTTTTGCTTTGAACAAAGCTTTTGTATGAGCTTTGATGACCTTTAATTTCCACACCATATGCTGTTGTGGATTGTCTTCCTGCAAAAAACAAGGGTTCTTCCAAACATTATGAGCTATAAGAGAAAAATACAGATCCGCTAGCCAGTGATGGTTGAATTTGAACGTGTATGCTTTGTGCACTGTTGTGGCTTGCAATTGCAAGAAGACGGGAGCATGGTCAGATACAAAAGGTAGTTCCACCCACGATTTTGACAGTCTAGCCTGGGTCAGTAAATGATCTGATACTAAGAATCTATCCAGGCGTCTGGCAATCGAGTATGAACCTGAGCATCCATTTCTCCAGGTGGGGATCAGACAGGTCGACAAGACATCTATAAGGTTGTTTGATGCAAATATCGGCAAGACATCAATAAGGTTGTTTGATGCAAATAGATCTCTGTAAAATGCAATGTTCAGCCCTGAGGGAGATGCCCCCACCCAATGTTCATCCTCCAAGAGAAGAATGTTCAGATCACCTCCTAGAATGAGGTTAGGAGTGGAGAGCAAACCATTGTTAGCAAGAGACGTCCAGAACTGCTTTTTGTCAACACAGGGCCCATACACATTGAGAAAAGCCACCTCCTGGTTAGTTTCCAGATGATGGCCAACCAACAAAATTCCTCCAGTCGTCAGGAAGGGAGACAGGTCAAAAACATAGGGGTCCCAAGCGACCAGGAGACCACTAGAATTACCAATAGAATTAACAACTGAGGAGAACCAGGAAGGGTGAAATCGATGAATATAGTCTCTCGCCTTTTGATCTTCCGAGAGGGTCTCTTGAAGAAAAATTATTTATGGAGAAGTACCTGCAAGCAGTCTTCTAAAAGAGGCAGCTTTGAGGGTGCCTTTGATCCCTCGAATATTTAGAGAGAGCACCAACATCACTTGGATCAGGCTAAGGCCTTCAACGCTCTAAGGGCCTTCCCATCCATGGAAAGGATGGCAATATCTTTTGGTTGGTTACTTGAGGTTTCCTTTTTCTTTCTGGAGCTCCTCGTCTGTAGTGGGGAGAGTTCAATACCCAAACCTCTAGCCCAAGCAAAACCTTTCCTATAATTGACTGAAGGAAGGGTGTTGGAAGTACCAACCTTTAAGGAGGGATCGATAAGTTCTTTGCCATGAAAGATTGAAAGCTGGGAGGAGCTACTGGGGATGAGAGGCAGGGAGGAGGAAGTGTTTGGTAAGTTGGAAAGGAAAGATTCATCCTCCTCAGCTTCCCTATAACCTGGTAAAACCTGAAGAGAAGCTTTCGAATCCAGAGAGGTGGAAGAGTGGCTAGGGAGCCTAATCGGAGAGGTAGGAGGTGGGTGGTTCGGAGGGGAGGACATATCCAAGGTAGGGGAAACTTCGACAAAAATGGGGATGGAATCAGTAATCGGAGGGGAGGAAGAAGTGGTAGCTAAGGGATCAGTAATGCAGGGAACTGGAGAAGGAGGCTCGGGGTCTAGGGAGGGAATCTTTGCACCGGTGGAAGATGAAAGCCAGAGGGATTTGTTTAGTGCATCCTTCTCTGTGTCTGTAAGGGACAAGAAGAGATGGGGACAATGTTGTTTGAGTTTATCTGAAAGGGAGAGAGTTTGGTTTACGGGACCTGGGGGAAGAGGAGGGGAGGAGACTTCCAAATAACTCAGAGAGGGGTCTTCTTCCACGTAATTGAGAGGGTTTAAATGTAGGTCTTCAGTTTCCAAAGATTCGTTTAGGTCCTTACCAGGGCAGGAGCAACGGAGGTGTCCTGTTTTTCGGCAATGGTTGCAGCGGAAGGGGAGCCCTAGATAGTCCAGTGACTGGGCAAACTTTCTTCCTCTCCATTCTATTTCCAGGGTTTCCGGTAGACCCGCACAAATGTCCATAGCTACCAGCACTCTGCCCAATTTTCTCACCGGACCTGAAAGATACTGAGGATCAACAACAATGTAAGTGCCCAAAGAATCACCAATAGCTTTAAGAGCTCCTTCATTCCAGAGGAACAGTGGGAGACCTGGAAGAAGGACCCATAGGTGCCTATGCTGAAAATAATCTGTGTCGGGGTTGAAAGCCATCCTCCAACGCTTGAGCATGAGACTTGAACCCCCAGAAACCCAAAGCTTACTTAAAAGTAAGGAGACATCCTCAGGAGACTTGCAAATAAAGCCATACCAACCTTTTTTGAGGTAGATGACCTCAGGGGAGTATCCAAGAAGAGGAAGCTAGTGCAGGTTTATCCAATCGACAAGGTGGATATTGCTGAACTGTTTATAGGAGAAACGCCCCACTAAGCCACAAAGCGACATTTGGCAGAGATCTTCTAGTCCCACTCCATCTCCCAGCACCAGTCTTCTTGCTCTTTTGTTGGATTTCCAAGCCTTTCGGCCAAAATGGGCTGACTTTGTCGAGCTAAAGGGAGCGTTTTGTAATCCCTGAATAGGAGGTAGAATAGAACAACTAGTCTGAGGAGAATGACAAGACGTGATACAGGGATTACCAGAGAAAGAAGGAGCATCCACTGGAACTCTGTCTGTAGTTTGAAAATCCGAAAGATGTCCTTCTGGAGCCTCGGCGGGAAAGAGAAATTTGAACAGCGTGGAAGGAACTTTGTTTTGTTTGGACTTGAGAGCGTCAGCGTTATCAAATAGTCCCGCTTGTTTCCAGACCACCTCATCGGACGGTTGCATAAGGTTGTTTAAAAGAGAATCCATCTCGCAAAAGAGGCCGAGAAGAAGACAGTTCTGGAGGAAAACTCAGTGGGAGACAACGACCGAGTCTGTCACCAATCCCTACGCAGCAGCCAGGGATTAGAAGACAGGACCGGGTCCCAGGAAGGCCAGAACGCACAGTGACCGAAACCAAAAAGCAGAGGCTGGTCAGTGCTGGAGATTGAAAAAGTAACTTAGGCTATCAGCCTAAAGAATGACAGTTCAGTTGAAACTCGGTGGAAGACAGTGGCCGGATCTGCCACCGATCCCTACACAACATCCAAAGTCTTACGAATAAGACCGGGTCCCAGGGAGGACAGAAAAGCGCAGTGACCAGGATCGAGAACAAGGAGCTTAAACTAAGGAGTGCACGGGTGGAGGAATCAAATCGATGATGTCTGAGATAGATAACTTCTGGCTCCCGGAGTGTGTCTTGGTTCGTTTCCAATGCCATGAACCGGAGTTCGCCTCCCTCTGCTGGTTCCCTCCATTGCCAAGATATTCATGCTTGCATCTCGAAGATGGTTATACCAACATCTTGAAGATGCTTATATCATAATACCAATATACAAAATAATATCCATTCTTACAAATTTTATAGATTTGAATTCATGCATAAGTTTGACATTTCATGCCAGCATCTTGAAGATGCTTATATCAATACCAAAATTGCATGAGTCTATGTTCTTAAAACTAGTAATGCTTATACGAGCATCTTGAAGATGCTTATACCAATACCAAAATTACATGAGTCTATATTCTTAAAACTAGTGTTACAAGTGAAGTGATGGGCATTACTTATCAAAATTACTTAAAATATATCAATTTTCACCTCAAAACTAATAAAAACTATTTATTTTTATCAAAATAAATAAATTTATATACAAAATAAATTTTGCCTACTTATAAAATATTCAATAATTGTCAACCAATATACACACTACATATCATAAAATATTCAATAATATATACACTACATATCATAATACCGAATAATATCTATTCTTACAAATTTTATGAATTTAATTATTTATTGTTATTTTCTAATAAAGATAATTCTAATTTATAATTTTTTATTTTTTAAAAATGGAATATCTTTAGCTGAGTGTTCTTAGGAAATCTAAAAACTCTATGATAAACTCATGTTAAATTCTAAACCAATTAAACTAACCCTCAAAACTTATCATACATAATTATTATATACACACTCTTATCAAATCTACCACATATAATTAAAACCATATTATCCAATTCCAATATTACCTTTCTATTTATTGAAACCCACATATACTTAGTTATAAACCATATTATCCAATTCCAATATTACCTTTTTATTAAATACAAATTTATTGAAACCCATTTATCATATCTTAGGCGAGATTCCATTTCACACTATACTGGCCAATAATAGTTCCCTTTCCTTTTAAGCTAGCCCAAGGCCAAATCGAAACGTTCATAGGATGCCCGAAAAAGGAAAAGCAGGACCGGATCAAGGTCAGATTTGTGGTAGAGGCCTTATATTTACTTATCCTTCATAGATCTATAGCCACATATGTCTAACACGATATTTATTTGATGTAATAACAGGCGTAGGAATTTTGAGCAGCTTGAAACCCTTGAAACCCTAGCAAGATCGATCGTTGTTCTGTAGCAGGAGAAGACCCTGTGAGTTTCCTAGCGGCGGCGAATGCATCTGGATTCTTTCGGGTTTTTGGCCAGCATTGTTTGTCATGTTGGTTGTGGCCAAATCTGTAGAAAATCTCAGTTTTTTTAATTAGGGTTTTGAACGCAGGAAGCGCCGGCCTCGCAGAGCAAGGTAAAAAGCCGAATCTTGATAACCAAAAAAAAATGGTGATACTGCAGACGATTTCTTTGAAGAAAGGTAGCGAAGGACGTAGAAAATGTTTCATTGTTGAATGCAGGCCGGCCGATGGCAATAAAAGTAATAAGGTAGGGTGGTCTAAAAGCTTTGATTGCGAGGATGATGCGGAGGCGGAGGCTAATGCCCTGAGGTTTGCATTATCAACGGAGTGTTTTGCAGAGTTTAGGAGGTTTCTGTTGGGGAACAAGGACGAGGGTTTATCTGATTCGTCTACCTCTGTCTCTGCGGGATCATGCGGCAATAATAACAGGAGAAAGATGAGGGGCAATGTTACTGGTAGGACTAGGAGTTTGGTTCCTAGTAGGACGAGGAGCAGGAAGAGGGTGCGGACCATGTTTGTTTGTGTGAGGACAAATGGATTGAATGGCTTGCGGTTTGTGGCCGCAGTGGGCGAGACGGGAGGTGGGGTGCTTCGATCGGTGTCTTTCAGAGTCACTGAGTCCGTCGAAGAGGCGATTGACAAGGCTGTTGAATTTCTTAGAGGAGGTACAGGCTTGTGGAGCAGGGATGACCACCATCGGGGCGATACTGTGTCTTCGTCGAGGACGATGGCTTCTTGCAGGTGTTGCCGGGGGAAGCTAGGGAAAAGCAACGATGATTCTCTGCTGGATGATTCACAGGTTGATTTGATTTCTTTTTATCTGGGTTTTTGCATTGAGTCCATGAATTTGGAAACTCGAGAAAGTTTTGGGCGTTAACCTCGAAGGGCATTAACCACGTTTCAAGAGGTCAGCGCAGACCACTCCTTTGAGAAATCGAACCCTGGTGGGTCTATAACACTACCCACTTTCACCAACCCGGTTGTCCTGTTGTGGCTAGAGTCCATGAATTTGGAACGGTTTGAAATCGAAACTGCGAGTGCTTGCTTACTTACGATGCTGCACTCTAGCCAACTTCCCTCTGGGCCAAACCTGCAGCTCAGTTGGGATGGGTTTGGCAGTTTTCTCTTCTACTAGGGTCTAAAACGGATGTTTCTCCTTTTGGTAGATAGAGGTGAGTTTGTTTTACAGGTTTGGGGTTTTAGTTTTGGGCTCCTCCCATTCAGGGGCTTGGGTATTTCAGGGGTTTAGATTGTGGATATTTTACCTTGCTAGGGTTTGAAGAGATTTTGATTGGTCGCTTTAAGTGAACCTGCTAAGAGTCAACGATTAAGGGCAAGTCTTTTGTGTGCATGCAGTTGTGGTTTTCATTCGGGGCTTGCGTTTTGGGTGCATGGTAGTGGCGTTTTGTATGTATAATATAAGGGAAACTTAGCATGGGGTTAGAATACTTAATCTTGATCTCTCATTTGCTTGAAGTATCGTTAATTTTGTGGTGAAAATAGGCTTTATCATTTACTAGATTATTTATCTGCGTGGCTGATACATGTGATCCAACAATCATCTTGTGTCTTTTTACAGTGAAGTTTAGAAAACTGCCCATCACTCGTGTGTAGGGAAGGTCCAGGTTTAGGGTGGATTATCACAACACGAATTTCAGTGCAGTGATTGATTTAATTTTCTTTTAGAAAAAATGATTTTTGTTATTGGGGCTAATTTTCGTTGCTGTTTTTTAATTATGCAGGTGTTTGAGGATACCATATGCCTGGCTTGTCAGAAGGTGGAGAAGGAGATTGTTCTCATCAGGATGGATGAACAGGTTAGTTCCAGGCATACAAAAAGACATGACATTCAAGGCGGTGTTTTTAACAGGGAAAAGTAGTTGCAGGGGTGCAAAAAAATCTTTGAACAGGGATCGGTTGTTGATTAATCTGTCTGCAGGAGGCTTTGCCAGTGTGCAATCTATCCTTGGGCAGAAATTTTGGGGAAATATATTGCATGGTTGCTTTATTAAAAAAAAATACAGGGGCAAAACTTCACAGGGATAATCTTGCAGAGTTTTACTTATTTTGCCCTTAGGACATGCACAGGTCATGCTATTTTGAAAGGGATGATGTTATCTGTATTAGATTGCCTTGAGGTTTTTCATCAGCTTGTGTCTAGCTGCCTACCTAAAATGCTTCAGCAACACAGATTTTTTTTTTCAGCAACATGGTCTGGAGTGAAAGGCTTTCATAGGGCCTTGTTAAGGCTGAATAACGAACTGCCTCAAGGTAATGGCCTCCAGATGCAGGCACTGGCAGGCTGTTATCAGCTTAGGGCGTCATGGTGCAAAAGTAGAAATAAAACATATAATATGTTGTCATTATATTTATCTTAACACAAGGGATTCACAAATGGTTTCTTACCTGTTTTGCAGGGATTATATAACGAAATGGCACTTAAAGACATATGCAGTGACTCAAGACAGCAGGTGATGGTTGCAGAGGAGCAAGTTTGTTCTATCTGTGGGTGTGAGGACAATGAAGATCATGAGGCAATGGTGGGTTTCCTTTGCTAGCAACAGAAGGATCTTAGATCTTATTGGATGCATTTTTTGTTATTGCTGTCGAACTAGTCTCTGCTCTATTGGCTATCATCTGGAAGGGGTTCGTTGTAAAACAGTACCTGCTAACAGGGACCATTTATGATTCATTTGCAGATTCATCCTTGCACCTGCAATGGAGGCTCAGTTGTTGCACATCCTAGTTGTGTTGATGCTTCTCTGGCAACTTCTAGGTTTTATAACAGACAGACAAGCACTTCTTGTAAGGTTTGTGGTGGTAACGGAACATTAGCCAATGGAGGGCTACTTATTGACACACAGACCAGAACAGGTGAAGCAGAATATGAGTTTTCAAAACTCCCTGACCCAAATTTGAGCTTCAGGAAGAAGGTGACAGCTACGAATTCAGATAGTAGGACATCAAAGCGAGCTCGTAGGGGGTTGCTTAGCAACGAAACAATTGGTAAGATGCGATCTCCTTCGAATGGTGTGAACGAAGACAGTGGTGGGCAAGTTGTATCGATTCCCGAGAAGGAGGATATGTCAATTTCTGAATCTGAAAAGGTGCTTATTTTTATTTTCTTTTTATCCAATTTTAGTAGCTTGAAATGGCTTAGACTTATGTATCATAAAGTATCTTATAGCGTCAACTTGACCAGGTGGGACAGAAAGTGCCGACTCGGCGGTTTAATGATGCTGTTACAAGTGTACCTATAAAGAAACGGAAATTTAATCTGGTCTGCTCTCCGTCTCCACCAAGATCACCATCTCCAGAAATTGCAAAGCCTAAAACATTTTGTAGTGAAGTTTCTTCTCCAGAAAGATCCCATGCCAACTTGAATGGTCATGGAGATCAACATATTCTGCACAGCATTGATATGACAGGGGAATGTCCTCAACAGGATTTTGGAGGCATAAATGAAAGTGAAATTCAATCTACTGAAATGTGCATCAAAGGAAATTCGATTCCTGACAAAATTGTTAGCAGTGCAGATTTTTCAGGAATTTCAATGTTAGCAGCAGCTGCTTGTATAAGTGATATTGGGAGCAGTGTCAACGGCGTAGAAGACATAGGGGCCAGAGCACAATTCCAGCTGTCAGAAAGTGCAAAGTCAGCGCCATTAAGTGTGAAAGACGGTATGGAAATTGTGGGTGGAGAAGAGGTTGCAACAGAATCGCAAATTCATGAAAAAGATTGCAAGAATCAAATACACGTGACTCTGAAGATTGATCAAGCACCTGAAGTAGAGGATAAGAGGCACATAGGTGATGAGGTAGAAAAATATTCTTCTCTTGGTGAAAGTGATATGGGTCTTGTTGTCAATGATGAAGTGGGTTACCCAATAGATCTGGGACTAGTAAGCAATAATATTAATAGAGGATCTGAGATTTCCAGTTTAGCCAACGATGGAAATGCAATAAGTTCTTGCCCTGTAAGGTTGTCAGTAAACAGAGGAAACAAAAATGAAAAACTTTTGAGATTAGATTCTGGATATTTGAATGATGACAGATCACATTGGGACCTGAATACTGTGATGGACAAATGGGAAAACCCACCAGAGGATCTAATTAGAGCTCCTGGAGCAGAATCTTCTTCGATACCAGGAGTATCTCTAAATAACAAGAATCTTGAATGTTCAGAGGATATTCATGTTCAGCCACCAGTTGCAGACTGGAAGGGCGATCCTAGAAGTTTAGAACAAGATTTACTCAGGAATGAGGCTGGCATGGATGTTCATCAGCTGAAGATTTTGGAACAACTCTCACCATTTGAGAAGCACGTTGATTCTAATATTTCTCTTGGTTTTCATATTGATACTGCTTTTAAACATCAGTCAGTTCATGATGAAGTGTTGGCTAACCGTGAGTCATTGGCAATGAGTGTTTCTACAGCAGATGGCTTTGGCAGTGAAAATAGTCTGAATCTATCCATTGCTCTATCACAAGGAATTTCTGACTCTGCTAAAGACGTTTATACTGGAATTGAAATTGGTAGACAAGAAACTAGCAATGTGAGTCAAGTTTCAGAGATGCATCTTCAAGTACCAGCTGACAGACACCTTACCTTGATTCCAGAAATTGATGCATCCTATAAAGTAGAGCAGGGGATAGCTCTTGTAAAGGATTCTATAGAAGTATCGAATGACACTTCTACTAAAGAAAATCACTGTGGATATAAGAAAGAGTTTTCTTCTCCTAAGCATGCTTTGGAGCATGCTAAACATGAGATTGATGTCTGTGATGGCACTGAGGTTCAAAAAGGTGGCAGTGATTCTGACCCAGCTTGTGACACTACTGACAATGGACCAAACGTTGGTGTGTCTTCCCATTTTTTTGAAATGACTAATCCTAAACTGGTTAACACTACTACTCTCTCAGTTGATGGAAGCTTCTGCAAGGTTGTTGCTCACACCATTACAATTGATAAGAGTGTATGCAATTTGGATTGTAATCTGGCAGTTGATGAAGGCTTCCCCAGTGTTGATGCTACTATGGCTGTTAATGGTAGTGTCTGCAATGGTGATGAACCTGGATCAAAAGATGAAAGCATCGGCATGGTTGAAGAACCCATGGCTATTGACGAGAGTGTTTCTGCAGTTGACACCCCTGTGAGAGTTGATTTGAATGTCTGCAAGGTTGGCTTCTCTGTTTTAAATACTCAGATTGATGACAAAGTTGATGATATTGTAGCAGTTCATGAGAGTGTCTCTAAGGTTGAGGTCCCTGTAACTGTTAATGGGAGTGTCTGCATTGTTAATGACACTTTAACAGGTTATGAAAGTGCCTGCAAGGTTGAGTCCTCTGAGGCAGTTGAAAGTGCCTGCAAGGTTGAGTCATCTGAGGCAGTTGAGGAGAGGGAGGTCAAGATTGGGTTGCCAGTGGCAGTTGATGAGAGCACTTGCAATGTGAAAGACACTGTAGCAATTAGTCAGAGTGTTTGTATGGTAGACTGTCATGTGGTTGTTGATCTGAGTGTCTGCAGACCGGATGCTATTGCAGTTGTTGATACATGTACTGACATTGGGAAGGCTAAAAGTCAGGAGGATGCATTGGAGGAATGTTCTGTAGAGATGGTTTTAGAAGTTGCCAGTGATGTTGACTATGATTGCAATGTTTATGAAGAAGATGAACCTGTTTCTTATACTGGGAAGATGATGGATGGGCAAGCAGATGATGATTCCCAATATGAAGATGGAGAATACAGAGACCGAAATTCTTGTGATTGGGATGAAGATATAGCAGAAGAACTGGAAGCTGAACGTGTTGACTATGGTTACTCTGATTGTAGAGATGCCGATGAACTTGGTGCTTCTGATGAGAGGGTTTCCACGTCACTTCAAGCTGAGAGTAAATGTAAAGGGGAGGATCCTATAGATACCGAAAATGTTGAACATGAAATGAATTGGAATGATGCACAACAGGCAGAAAGGGGTCAAAACTGCATTGATAATCATCAAGTATTGCAAGATAGGCAATTCACAGAAGCTATCCAGGCGAGTTCACACAAACAAGGAAACAATAAAGTCAATGCAGCAGCTTTGGACAGATCAGAAATAGAAGGTGCTAAATCAATCAAAATATTCGGTCAAGACAGTCAGACAGATATGGAGGTTAGGCAACAATGCTCCTTGGATTCACATGAGCCTACAGAACTGAGGAAAGTAAATAATCCATCCTCATCAAGGCAGAAATTTTCTGGATGGGATCAATTACCTGAAGGGTTTACGAATGCAGAAGAAGCACTCAAGAGTGTTGAAGAAAATAATGCAAAGCGGGGCCAAGGTTTTGGCTGGGCTGGACCCAGTCAAAGGTGCTTTATGGGGCAGATAGGATCTATCGAAGCTATACAAATGGATAGAGCTAGGTATTTTGCTTCTGGAAGAGATGGAGTCTACCTAGCACGAATCAGGTATACACCTTTGCCCTTTTCATTCTTTCATATGCTTCTTTGTTTAGCTTATGCAATGTGTCTGATTTCATCTATCCTTGTGTCAATTAGGGATGCTGGTATTGATACAAGTCCAAGATTTCCTTCAAGGGGAACAGGCAGAGGAAGGACTGCTGGAAGAGGTGGGTCTTTGCACGGAATGCGTAGTAGAGGAAGGGGTGATTCCTGGATGGGTCCTCCAAATGGGCAATGGGGTTCAAGTAGGCATCATTCTCCAAACTATTATGCTAGTCCAACTGGATTTGGGTCTGTAGGACATACGAATGCTGCTGCTGTTGCTGCTGCCAAGGTTGAAAGCAATGGTTTTGTTGTGGCACCAGATGGAACCATAGTAAAAGCAAGTAGCTCAGGCCTTACAGCAAGGGGAGAAGTGTGCCCCTTGACAGGTATTGGTCGAAGTAGCCATGGGAAGATAATGGGAAAAGGATCCTTAGTAGAAGATGGGAACACAATGTTTGGAATGCAAAAGGGTATGGTACCTGGCAGAGACATGAGTGTGAGCCCTGATAGAGGAGTGACTATGGGCAGGGGCAGGGGCAGGGGCAGGGGCAGAGCTGGATTTGGTTCAACTGATATTGGTCCTCTGAGGCGAGGAGGCCCAGAAAGGTATGGAAGGGAATTGTTTGGTGGCAATGGTGGGTTGGATCCCTCCATGGTTGATTCTCATAGGTCAATCCAATCAGTTGATTATCGATTGGTAAGGAGAGATAGGAGCTTATCACCACCCCTTAGAAGGAGATCACCGACCTTAAGGAGTTCACTATCTTACAGATCTCGCTCACGTTCAAAGTCTTCTTCAAGGTCAAGATCACACTCTCCGCGAATGTGGTCCTCTCCAAGAGGAAGAACTTTCAGTGGGATAGACGGGGTATCAGGATCTAGAAGACATAGCAGGTCTCCAAACATCAGGTCTGAGACAAGACTGGAGAGGCTGAAGTCTCCATCTCATCGGGTAGGAATTTCTCGACACAAAATGAGTTCATTACCATCTTCCAGAAGTCAACGTTCTCCTCCACAAACATCAAAATGGTCTAGTGACAGGAGGGATGTAGAATATATCAGGGATTATGATTCCAGGAGGCACTCAATTCTCACAAGGAGTCCACCACGTCGATTGTCTCCCAGAAGCATTAATAGATCTGGCTTGCTCGATTCTACTGGCAGATCAAAGCATTGTGAGTACTTGAGACCATTGCATTCTGGCAGGTCAGCAGAGTTTGGAAGTGACACCAGACGTGCACGGCGTGAAGAAAACGAAGTTAAGTGGAAGAGTTATGGTAATGGGGCAGTGCATTCTGCTAGGGCAGCTGATGGTGGCAGTGATATCAGACACCTAAGGAATGAAGAAGATGGGCTTAAAGCCCACAGTTCTCGATCTAAGGAGGCTGCTGATTTGCAGGCCAGAGGTAGCCCAAGAGCAGGTGATAAAGACATGGTTAGCAGGGCAGGAAGTGCATCTCGAAGAGAAAGTAGAGAAGATGACAAAACTGACCTGAAGTACAGCAGAGATGGCAGACCTAGAGGTAGTATCAAATCTTCAGGTACACGTGAACTTGATGATGATGTAGCACCAAGGCGAAGGAGGCCTTCGTGATTGATTTTCAGTTATGCTTTGCAGTTAAGTTTTCCAGATGGCTGGACGACTTACATTATGTTTACCCAACCCAATCTTGTAAAGATAATGAAAGCTTGTCCAAGAATTGTTTTACAAATTTTGATGAAATGTTACACTTCCATCTCATAGAGGGCCAAAACCCCAAAATTGTGATAAGTTACTTGAGTCCTTTTAGGAATGTTCATGTTAAGCACCAGTTACTTAGGTTGGTCTGCTAGTTGCTCTTGATATCATGTGACTGCCCGTCAGGAGCAAGGATCCTGTTATATGGGTTGAAACATTGAAGCTCGTCTTATTCCTGTTAGTGTCTTTGGTTCAGCTCTGTATATGCAGATCAGAATGAATCCTTTTTTTGAAGCACATGTATCTAAACAAATTTTCTGATGAGCTGCCAAGTCCTGTTGACTTTGATATCTTGGTCAAGTTGCACATGAACGATTTTATTGGAATTTGCACTTTAAAGTCACACTGTTGACCCCATCAGGCGAGTCCAACCCTGTGATACAGTTTTATTGTTTCCGCTGATGTTCAAATATCCATATGAGGTAAAGATACGTGAGTCCCTTTTATGGTGTGTTGTGTATATTTTTCAAAACAATATATTTGCTGGGATTGTAAGACTGTTTATACAGACATTGAAGTAATCAGCTATATTTCCGAATTGTTGCTTATATGTGCAATGGTTTGTTGCATGCAAAAATCGAATATCACTAAATGTTTTCCAAATTTTGCGGCAGGTTATGGTATTCGAAATAATTTTTGTAGCCTTTTGCTTTTATAAGGACTTGGACACTATCACCAGATCGTCATTGTGTGGTTTAGAATGCTAAGAAATGATGCACGAGGGATAGGATGCATTTTGAGTGTAAAACCATGTTAACAGCTTCATTTGGGTGTCATGTTAAGCTCATATCCACCTAAATTTTGACTTATCTGCCTCCCACTCACGAATCTTGCCTTTTTTAACCGCTAAATATATCTGATAATGTAGAGACATATGAGACAGTAGCCATTTCTTTTACAAAAATTACTGTGGCCAAGTCAAAGTTTTGCCAAATTCAAAATCATAACATCCAGAGAGTAACAATTGAGAAACTTCGAAATTGTTTACTTTCACGATGATTGTACAGTGGATATGCACCCTTATTGGCTCATTTTTGGTTAATTAAATTAACCCGTTTCACCCTTTATTCCATATTTGGATGTCATGTCCTCATTGCTCGCCTGCTCATTACCGTGGCCAAATTAGAAATAATCCAAAATGAAAGTTGAAATGTGGGGGATTTTTACATTTTTCTTTGATAAAATAATAGTTGCTATAAGTGTACTCTGTCTCTTTTATTGTATAGATGGGATAAGTGTACTCTGTCTCTTTTATTTTATAGATGAAAGTTGAAACGTGGGGGATTTTCACATTTGTTTATGGATATTCACATGATTTGCCCCAACTCATAACTTTTACTCTCCATCTTACCGGTCCAATGGAAGGTTGCATTCACTCTTTTTTATGCTGCAACTTGGGCACAGCGATCCAAATTCAAATAAGGCATTGGGAGCATGTATGATGATTCCAAATTTTTCAGTCCTCATAAGGCCGAACACTCCAGGCAAAATCATCTTGTTTTAAAAATGATTGTGGGGGCTGGGCCAAGATCATCTAGCCATGCTCATCCATCTGACTCATGTACAGAAACCTTGTCACGGAGCTCAATATCCTTGATTATCTCTTCTATTTTTAAATCATTAGATAAGGCTATGTTTGGGGGCTTAATGTTTTCCACTGAACAGTCTGGCACAAGAAAGTGAAACAGGAGAGGTGACAGTCTCATCAAGCTGCGGATAAGAACTGCTAGCCAAAGTCTGCTTTTGGGTGTGAAGGCACTTGAATAGAAGTGCGCCAAACCAAGAACCGGATGTGCTGCCAAAGTTAGACACTGACGTCAGGAAAGCGAAGACAGTGCTTTCAGTGCCAATGGGACAAAGCCGGGCAGATAACAGAAGCATGGGCATTAACTGAAGCTTGGAAATAGCATCAGTCAAAGCTTCATCGCTTAAAACAAAAGCTTGATCTGGAATATGCATCCGAGGATTCATCCTTGACACAAGTATAATGTCAAGAAGCCCAATAAATGAAGATTTGACTTGAGGCCAGAGAAACATTTTCCTGAAAGTTTGAGATCAGCACCAATGGTTGAACCCAGCTACACCAATAAACATGGTCAAATAGCCTACTGGATTTACAAGTCCCATAAATTCTTCACTGAAACCAGGACCTGACACGGGGTCTGTGAACCAGAAAAACATGGCCTCAGAAATATCTGGGCACAAGGAACCCTGTGAAAGGTAAATGAACAGTGCAGGTTTTGAAAGGACAGGATCTCGCAGAGTTTGCCCAAAAAGTCTAAGAGTGCGCAACAGTGCTTCAAATTGAAAATTAAAAGCAAACGATTTTCTGAAAGGGTCAATGCTGCAACAATGAGCATAAGTGGTTCCACTGAAACCAAGACATAAAAACCTTGTGCTCCAAAACTGTGCACTGCTGCCCCAGAAACCCCACAACCAAAACCCTTTGTTGTCATACTGCATAAAAAGGATACTACATCCTCTTTCTCAGTGGGAGGGTCGTCTTGGTTTCCCATGTTGGAATTACTAGTAGACGATGTCTGACCCATTTAGTGACTATGATATGCCTGCAGCCTGGCAACGCTTTCATGTTCTTTACTTTGTGCATACATATAATTCTATACTTGTCATTATGTAAATGATTTCCCGGTGGAAGCCATCTTGATCTTCCATCGTTACTTTCTACACGAAGATCTTGACCATTTGGTGCAGTGTTCTGCAAAAGTGGAGAACTTGTGGAGCTACCTCTATCAATGGAAGTCTTCATAATTTGCCTGGCTGAATTATGTGCTTCATTTCCTTACCCCTCAACGTTCTATGTCCATGTACATCTCCATTATGAGCTGTGAAAAATGGCATCAAGAAGTTCTTGTCTATGGCAGTAAAAGTTGCAGTGCTCTTTCGTAACTCTTTTGAGTTTCATTTTCAGATTCTGACCAGAGCTTGAGCTAGTGGTTTCATCTGGAGCTCTATAATCACTTTCTTCGTCTGAACTCTCTCCCAAAAGGACGCCTTGGCTATCACCAGTAACCTCCACAGTTTCAAGCATTGTTGCTGTTGACTCTCCAATCAGTGGGATCGTCAAAACAACAATAGCAGTAGTAGCTGTGAATATTGTCTGGCCATGAGCATCCGGTAGCTCATGGATCAACTGTAGTGCAAGAGCAAATCGTCTTGAACAGATTTTGCCTAGATGACGAAGGCAAAAGTTGAGATTACTTATCACTACAAGAAACAAAGGTGTATGTACAGAGTGCAGAATGGAAAACAAAGTCTATACTATGAAATGCCTTTCCAAAATAGAATTGATGAATCTTTTAAAGAAAGAAATGGATTGTGATGAGATGGATGACAACCAAATGAAGTTCCAAAACTGTTAACAACTGTCTTTGCATTTGAATATCTTCCAACAATGTGCAAAGATCCATTTCTTGATTTCTAGCACTTTGAAATTCGACATGCGGATAAGAGACAAATAACGAGATTTTACAATAAATTTTATTTCAATTTAAATATCTACTATTTTATTAAATGGAGAAAATCCCAGGCGGTTCTGGCCCGTTCATGCTTCAGTCCCTTAACTTAAAGGGGCCCCAACTGTTGGAACTACTCATCAAACGATTTAAAACAAGCAACAAAAGGTGGAAAAAAATTACGAGAGAGGGGCGTCTTGCAAAGAAGAAGTAGGAGGGACGAAGCGAGGCTTGGTTTTGGTTGTGTCTAACAGTCCAATGCTTCACTATCATTGATCAGTTCAATGTTCAACTTAGTTTTCTTTTGTTTTCTTTCTGCGCTTGACTATTCTATGTAGGAGTACAAATAACATTTAGAGTAGGTAGAGGTACATCTAGAGTAGTTAGAAGTACTTCTGGTCCGAGTTCTTGCAGGGACTAAAAAGCATCAGAAACTCTAAAGAGAGTATGGGGTTACATATAATAAATATAATAATAAAAGATCAACCTTCCGGCTCTGGAATTATTCCCTGTTTTGGTTTTATTTTTCTTATTTTATTTTGATATAATAGTACCAAAACATGTTAATTTATTTGGATTCTTTAAATTAATTTCAATGCTTATAATCTCTTTTATTTCTTTTTGTTTATTTTATTAGTTTGACATTTTGTTTTATTAATAAAACAATTAAAAAGAAAAATATAATAAATATTTTTATTTCACTATTTTATGGTATTTCTGGTAAACACTAACATTAAGAAAAATATAATAAATATTTTTATTTCACTTTATGGTATTTCTGGTAAACACTAACTATATTATTATATTATTTTTAGTTTATTTACTTTTTATTTTTTTGTTTAGTTTATTTTATTAGTTTGATTTTTAATTTATTAATAAAACAATTAAAAAGAAAAATATAATAAATATTTTTATTTCACTATTTTATGGTATTTCTGGTAAACACCAACATTAAGAAAAATATAATAAATATTTTTATTTAACTTTATGGTATTTCTGGTAAACACTAACTATATTATTATATTATTTTTAGTTTATTTACTTTTTAATTTTTTTGTTTAGTTTATTTTATTAGATTGATTTTTAATTTATTAATTGCAATATTAAAAAGAAAAACATAATAAAAATTTTCATTTCACCATTTTTATTAATGGGGTTATTTCTTGTAAATACTAATTAAATTAATTTTATTTCTTGTAAATACTAATTAAATTAATTTTAGTTTACTTAGTTTTCATTAATTTTTTTTTACATGGGTACATTTAATTTTATACTAACTTTTTGCTTTACAAAAAGCATTAATTTTACATTAAATTTAAATTAAAAAAAACATAATATATATATTTTTAATTTTACATTAAATTTA
>SNQJ01S0046586.1:0-19793 GCA_010110895.2 Picea sitchensis | reverse complement strand
ATAATAAAAATTTTCATTGCATCATGTTTATTACTTTAGGGCATTTCTTGTAAACACTAACTAAATTATTTTTAGTTTATTTACTTTTCATTAAATTTTTTTTTTTTTTAGCATTTGTAATATTAATTTTATATTAACTTTTTGTTTTAATTTAAGTTTCATGCAAAAAAAAATAAAAATATAAATAATTATAAAGTTGCAAAACACACAAATTAAATATTTGCAAAATAAAAAATAAGAGATTCATGTTTAGACTTTTAGGTTTTATGGTCTAATGTGTTTTCCTTTGAGAGCTTTAAACTTAGGGTACCAGTACCATTCATGGTTCTTCCCGCCTAGCCTCAAGTGAGGTTGAGATGTTGGTATTGAAATATTATAGTTTTAGCATCAACACCTTCATGTGGTGTAGGGTGCATGATGAGACCCTAACCCCTTAGTTGTATTTTAAACCTTTGACAACATTTGGAGAGCTTTTTATAAGGGGTTGCTATTGTTAGTTGTTGGGTTGCTCCAAAAGTGGTCACAACATGCTAGGGGTGCCTTCCTGTGGCATGGTGTGCATGCTGAGAGCTTAACTCCATAGTTGTATTTTAGACCTTTGACAACATTTGGAGAGCTTTCTATAAGGGGTTGCATGACCTTGGACTCTATGCTAAAAGGTGATGCTCTTCTTGAGGAGGTGGTTATCTGGTGTGGCATTGATATATTTTACATAGTGTGGTGGGAAGATGGATGCCTACGTAGAAGGTGGACCTACCTTGTAGGACGAGCGCCAGGGACTAGGAGGAAGGGGGCTTGGACCTAGGAGCATTGGGACCACATGACATACCTTAGGAGGATGATCACATGGGTTGAGGGCACATTGGTCACTTAAGGAGGAGCATTGGATGCTTGTCTTGGAGAGCAAGGACCTTGTGATGAGGAGTGCTTGACACTTAGAGCCCATGCTTGGAGAGCGCACCATTTGAGGGTTGATCTCTTGACATGTGAGCTTTGGAGAGAGCACCTCATTTGAAAACCTTATCTTGTGCATTAGATTAGGTTGCTTGTGGACTTAGTCCACCTTTTCTACTGTAGGTTTTCCTCACCTATTTTATATAAAGTGAGGAGAGAGTCTTGGATTATAACAGAGTAGTCACTAGAGCATTGTATCTTGTTGATGAACTTGTCTTGAAGTCTTCATATTTTCCTTCATGGACAGGAGGAAGGAAATAGGGTTTGTGAGGGGAAAAACATAGAGAAAATATGATGTGCTAAGGTTTGATGTCTTTATGAGACTACTCAAGGTTTATGATAAAAAAACCCCAGAGGAGACTTGGAATGCTTTGCTTGGAGAGTTTGTGTGATGCATGCTTGGAGAATCCCCTACAAGACTTGTGTGATGCAAGTGGGACATCAAGGGTGGACTTGTTGGGGCTGATGCTCTCTTGTTGTTGAGCCTTTGGAGTGGTTAGGGATAGTTTGGTGTGATGCCTTGCTAGGACATGTTTGCTAGTTAGGGTTCATTGTTGATGGTAGATGCGGCTAGAGTTTGGAAGCATTTTGAGTTTCCTTGCTTATGATAAGATTGAAGGAGTAGCTTGTGATAAGCTTAAGCTTTTGGAGTGGTTAGGAGTAGCTTGGTATGATTCCTTGTCGGGCCATGTTTGCTGGTTAGGGTTTATTGTTGATGGAGGATGTCTTATTCAGGGTTTGGAAGCATTTGGAGTGTTCTAGCTTGTGATTAGCTTGAAGGGCACACTGTAACAAAGTGTGATAAATTGATTGGTATGTACTTGTAACTTCATTTGATGCATATACGAAGTGTTGTTCAAATTTTGTGTACTTGTAAATCTTATTTTAGCTTATGTTGTCATGGTGATAGAGTAGTTTCTAGCACTAGTTATGTATGCTTATTTAACATAACAATGAACAGATTTTGTTTAGAGATAAATCTATTGTTCATAAGTAATTTTCTTATTTGTTATATGTTGGAGATTGCACCCTTAGGGTAGTGAATTTTCTCCCCTTGAAGTACATTGTTTCACTATGTATTTTCTTGCATTTCCCTATGTATTTTGGTTGCACAATAATGCAATATGTGCTATTGTAATTTATATTTCAGATTCAGAGTTAATATTGAAAGTTCATTGGAAATAGATTTGGGGAACCCCAAGTTTTGAGGTGACATTTAAGAATTTGTGTTAAACACAAATTTTACAAAGTTTCCACACTTGGGCCATCTATGGGTCTGACTAGGTGCTCTTTCTCTTCACTCTTAGAGATGTGGCACTACATTGTGTCAAGGTTAGTGATGCACAAAGTTATCGATCTAACAAATTTGGATCCTGTTGAAATGCGTCTAGAGAGAGGCCCCAACAAATGCAGTGAAATGAAGATGCAAGTAGGTAGGTACGCACTAGGTGGGTCTATAGGCACTCTGCTCATGGTGTACATGGTTCTCCACCCAGTGGTCCGACCATTCTTGAAGGTGCTTTGTTTCCAATGGCAACTTGTAGAGTGTACTTCAACTTGCGTAATGAAGTTTACATGTATCGATGCAACAAAGTACTAGGAGCATTGGTGAGACACCACATTATCATTAAACAAGTTGTGTTTGCACTGTTTCCAAACATTGAAGCACAATTCAACTCTGAAAAGCATCCAAGTGGCATGATACTCCACGACCCAGGGAAGGCAATTTCCTATCAGTGGAAAGGAGGTTCAACTTAAATTGTACACAAATTCTACCCAGGGCCAAACCTTCTTATAGCATGCAAAGATAGCTAGAAGATGTGCTTCAAGGTTTTAGAGTGGCCACATTGCAAAACTCATAGGTTTTGTACCCCTAGGTAAGTCGATCTTTTTATTAATAGGGAGACTGTCCACCACCATGCTCCAGGCAAATAATGGCTTTTAAGTTTAATCGTTGGTTTCTAGATGCTTCTAAGATGAAATAACCAAGTTTTTCATTAAGACTATAGGGGCCAAAATTTTATTGCATTGACCTTCAATGCTAGGCTTGGAATAGAGCCACTTGTATCCCATCACCGGCTTGTAGTGTGTGAAAGCGGTGACCACCTTGCCCCATTCCCAGTGGCACCACTAGGGGTGGGTTGTTGGGAGGTCAAGTTTGCATTGAAGCTAGTCTATGCCAATTTTCACATACAACTCTATTTCACTAATTTTCAGATTTGAAAATTGCTTCATAGTGAGCTAATAGTAAACCCTAGCTGTTATCACTAGACAATTTTACACTAAAAATTATTGACTGAAAATATATGCAGCGAAAACAACAAGATTAGAGATGAATCATCAACACACATGAGACAAAATTTCTTTTCTGTAACCTTATCAAATTCAAAAATTATGAGGGAAAACCAACCCTCCAAACGAATACAAATCCACCAAAAGTCTAAGGACAACCTTGTCCTCCAATAACACAGAATATCAGAAAACCAAACCTCAACAAATCCCTGGAAATTTCCTTTGCCCACAAATCTGTTGCAGACCACCTGTACGACCTACAGATGTCACATGTACTGCTACTGACGCCAGCCTGTATGGACCCGCTATTGCCCAGAAACCCTTGTACGAATGTATGCGATTCACCTTACTACAATTTGCGTACATATGCGACTGTGCCCATTGTAATCTGCGTACGTATGCCACTATGCCCACTACAACCTGCGTACATGTACAAAAAACTGTACAGACACCTCCGTATGATTCAATCCACTTGTACAATTTATTCCTAGGCCATATTTGCCATAGTTACAGACATTCCCTTGCTGAAATCACCAAGCTCCTTGGCACAAGTACAGACTCACTTATGCCAACTCCATCATGTCTCCACACACTCTACACAATACAAAATGCCACAATGACCTATCTCATTTATATACAAGTCTTAGGGGTCAACATAGAAGCCCCTCTGCAATTCAACATCAAATTAGACTTTCTTGTGGGTGTGAAGCCCCAACACAAACCCACAAAGCCCATCACCAAACCCATGAAGGCCCAACTTCATTCCAATGACAGTTTTCTCCAAACGAAGAGTGCAATGTGGTTCCCACGATGATTCCCTCATGCCCAACATCTAGGGCACGTGAGAATACCTGCCCGAAGCTAAAAAAATTAACACTCCCTCTTAGTGAGGGAGGTATTCTCACGACATTTCGCAATCACCTAGAAATAACTCTGTCTCCCGCACTGGATCAACTACCACAACTTCTCTCCAATCTGCCTGATTGGTGCCCCCTCTCTCACTGAAGCAAATCTTGTTGTCTCACATGATCCCTCCCTGGAAGACACCCTGCTTCTGGAAGCATCCCGCTTATGAGCATCCTGCCTAGCCATCTCAACACATGACACCCTCTTGATAGTCTTGGAAGATGCCTCTCTCCCACTTGGACTTGAAGGTTGGATTCCATTGAGCGACCGAGTCCCCCTATGAAGTCAGATTCCCTTTGAGTCTACACAACATCCAGAGCTACCTTCTCCCTGTCCACTGAAATCTGCACAGTTCTGGGAGGATACTCCTCCCCACTGGATCTTGAGGGCTGGCTCCCTATGAAATATGTCTCCCTTTGAGCTTGTAACACTGGTGGAGCTACCTGCTCCCCCTCATTTGTTTCTCTTCTCCTACTGGTCACAACACACATAGGCTTGTCCCTTAACCTATATATTTTTTCCTCTCTAACTCCAGGACCACTACTGTGCATGGGCTAGATCCTTTGGGCATCCAATAACACTTGTCCATCTCGGAACAACATTGCATATCCCTACTCCTCAGTCCTTGAGGATGAGAACACACTCCTGGCACCCATAACACATTTTCCACTCGCAACACATCTCCTGAATCCATTTGGAATACCAACGCTCCAGATCCTTGTACTAGATGCCTGGTCCTCATACCAAGCTCCTCATACATACCTGAGTCAGAAACTATGAAGCTCACGAACAAATCTTGTACTCTTGTCATGTGCTGATGGTTCCCACTGTATAAGAACCATGCAATCCTCCAAGGCAAGCATCTTTCTTACCCAAGTCACGACCATCCAATGAACTTCTGCTCAATTCCATCATCTTAGTCACCAAAAACTCTTTGTGTCTACGCAAACGTTGCAGCTAAACCTCCGTCCTCTCTATGAACAGTCCCGAGCTATAGATGGACACTTAGTCTAGTCCACTCTAGACCTCCGCAACTCATCTTTGCAATTGTCCTCATCCTCTTCAGTCAAATGCCTCATACACTGTTGTACCTCGACAATGTGCAACTCTCCAGACCAATGAAGACTATCTCGTCAACTTGACATACACACAAAGCCATCTCGTTTGTGCAAAAGCACCTGAGCTGCGCCCATTGCAACTCACCATGACAAGCCACTGAAAGTCCATCCACAGGGTTGGCATCTTGCCACACAACATACTGTTATGATCCAAACTCTCCACCAATCCACTAAAACTCCTAACCTGCCACACCACCGAGCTGCAATAGTCCACAACTCCTTGTCTGGACAATATGCTCCATGTATCAAACCAGAGACCATCTAACCTGTCGCCACCTACGACAACACCATAACTCCCTCTCAGATCCAGCTCCTCAACACTGCTACAAATCCCCTCACAGAGCTGTCACTTGTGACCTGTTCGATAAAAAACAAAATCTGCAACCACTTGTAACAACTGTGTCTCAAGGATGATCCCCTTCTCTTCAAATCCCCAACTCTAATACCATGCCAATTTTCACATACAACTCTATGCGACTAATTTTTAGATCTGAAAATTGCTTCCTAGTGAGCTAACAATAAACCCTAGCTGTCATCACTGAACAATTTTACATTGAAAATGATTGACTGGAAATATATGCCGCGAAAACAATAAAATCATAGATGAATTATCAACACACATGAGACACACAATTTCTTTTTTGTAACCTTATCAAATTCAGAAATTCTGAGGGAAAAACCATCCCTCCCAGCCAATACAAATCCACCAAAAGTATGAGAACAAGCTTGTCCTCCAATAACACAAAATATTAGAAAACCAAACCTCAACAAATCCCTAGAAATTTCCTCTGCCCACAAATCTGCTGCAGCCACCTATATGGCCTGCTGACGTCACCTTTGCTGTTGCTAATGTCAGCCTGTACATACTTGCTCTTGCCCATAAACCCTTGTACGAATGTACACGATTCACCTTCATACATACAAGACTGTGCCCACTGTAATTTGCGTACATACACGACTGTGCCCACTGTAACTCGCATACATGTACAAAAAACTGTATAGACACCTCCATACGATTCACTCCAGTTGTACAGTTTTTTCCTATGCCAGATTTTCCAGAGTTACAAACATTCCCTTGCTGAAATCATTAAGCTCCTTGGCATAAGTGCAGACTCACTTATTATAACTCCATTATGTCTCCACACACTCTACACAATATGAAATGTCACAATGAATTCTCTCCTTTATATACAAGTCTTAGGGATCATCACAGAAGCCCCTTCACAAGTCAACATTAAATTAGAATTTCTTGTGGGTGTGAAGCCCCAACACAAACCCACAAAGCCCATCACAAAACCCATGAAGCTCCAACTTCTTACAATGGTGGTTTTCTCCAAAAAAAGAGTGTAATATGGTGCCCACAATGATTCCCACATGCCCAACACCTAGGGAACATGATAATACCTGCCCGAACCTACAAAAATCAACAGTCTAGGATTAGCCCTTGAATGTGATTCACAATAACCTTATTAGCATTACTATGGGTAATTTTTTGCTTTAAGGGAATAGAGGATTTTACCAAAGGTTTCTCTTCAAATGAAATCAATGGGGATCGCTAAAAACTATGGTCATGAAAAGAAAACCTAGTTATGAGAGAAGGTTCCTTCTAAGCCAAGAAATGTTTGAGAGTCTCCCATGGCTTCCAAGTACTCTAAAGAACACAAGTGTTGAACACTGATCTTGGAGGGGGTTAGCAATATGGAATGAAATGAGATGCTTTGTTGGGGTTTCTTGCTTTGGGGTCATCCTTGTTGAATGGAATGTCTTAGTAGGGTCTTTTAGGATTCTTGGCCTTCAACAACTTGAATCACATATTTGGCACAATTTACTTGAGCTGATTTCCTGGTCTTGATAATCCCCAAACCACCCATTCTTGGGGGGTACAATGAAGAGTCCAATTGGCTTTGTGGATGCCATAACATTTGACAAGCTTAGTCCAAAGAAATTTGTAAAAACTTTTTATATTTGGTCATAAGCTACTTTAGAAGGGACACAACAAGGAGACCAATAAACATGAGTCGTCGCTAGCGCCTTGGTGCATATTTGAAACTAAGTGGAAAATGGCAAGGGGCTTAGTGACTCACTTATTGCTCTTTTGTTCCACCCTTTGGACAATGACATCTCCCAATGATCTTGGGGGGATGCTAAGAAATTGAGGGTTTGTCTCCACTAAATCCAAGACTGGTGAAGGGAGCCTAGTCATGCAAGGATTGGCCTTTTACTCGTAACATTGAATCTTGGCCCATTGAATATAAGACCTTGACGTAGAAAATAGAAGTTCCATACACTCCATAGTAGCTTGTTAGTTTTGTTGATCCTTTGTGATAGTTAGGAAGGAAACACTTATGAAATGGTCATTGACATGTTGCTTCCCCTCAGGTTTAGGGAGGGATGTCTCTCGAATGGACCACTATAATTGATCCAATGGCCAAAATATTCCACTATAGGAACTAATGGACAAGCTTCTCGAATGGGACTAAATAGCATTGTATTTGAATATTTGCATCGATTGATAGAGTCACCCATGAAGCACTAGCAAATAGGGTTTTGTTATTGTTGGGGAATACCTCCCCAAACCCTCGATCTTTTAACATGGACAAAATAAAATGCCACTCAAATTTGTCATAGGCCTTCTCAAAATCAATCTCGACAAACATAACATCCATGCTAGAAGAACAAGCCCATTCCATGCCCTCCCACACAACGATAATGTACCATCCCTAAAGGAAGCCAATATGTTGTCATTGGATGATCTTAGGCATAATATGTTTCAATCACAACACTAGGGATTTGACCAAAATAGCGTAAGAGGTGTTGAGCAATGTAATAGGATGTTAGTTCAGGATGATCTCAATGTCCCTAGATTTGGGGATAGCCTTGATGAGCCCATGGTTGATTCTCGCACCTAGAGAGTGTTGATGATAAACCTCCTTATAAATATAGAGAAGCTCATGGCCAACAAAATCCAAGGTAGTCTTGTAGAATTTATAAAAGAAACCATCAAGCCCAGGGGCTTTGTCATCCACCATGTCATGAAGGGATACAAATGGGGTTTCAACACCATTAAGCAATACAATGCCAAACCCTAGGGATTTTAAAATAACCAAAATAAATTGCCACTCAACTTTATCATAGGTTTTCTCAAAATCAATATTGACAAACATGTTAAATTTGGTAGATCGAAGGTACTTCTGCATAGGCGACACCCAATATGCAGAAGTGACTGAGCACTTTTTCTCCCTAGTGAATTTATATTGTGTTTTTTAAAGTAACATTATAAAGCGATTTTATAAAGTTGGGTCTTTTTATTTTAAAGTGTAAAAGTGACTTTATGATGTTATGGGTCATTTTAGTGACTTAAGTGACCTCAATGAATGATTAAGTCATGACCATTGATCTCATGAGGGCAAGATCTAATCTTGACCACTAATCTCATTGAAAGACCAAGGGTTAGGAAAGTCACTCTTTAAAATTAGATAAAGGCAACTCATGAGGGAGAGAGGGACACACTTTCGAGGAGAGTTGGAGGGAAGGTGAAGAGACACGATAAAATATAATTAATTCAATAATTAACTGAGTTGGATAAATTAATGATTTAGTCAATTAATTAACTTTTAATACCTTAATACCTTAATTTACCTTAATCAAATCATCAATTAACCTAATTGGGGTGTTACATACACCCACCCTTCAAGAAAATCCATCCCAAAGTTATAGTAACTTACAATACAATGAGAACAATAACATGATTCATACATCTAGATCAGATAAACACATCATTAATTTAAAAATTCATAAATACTAGTGTACATACACAAGGCATGTATGTGTAGCTAGCACATACAAAACTCACGTGTGTACTAATGGAAATAATTAACACATCTAATGCAATACCTGTATGCTTCCAACCCAATCAACAATGCAATTAACTTCATAAAGAATAAATCGACCTTCTACAATTTTTTTTCTTTGCAGAATCCTTAATTATAGTAATTTAGCACAAGTAATAATTGCCTAGATAATTGTAATTCAGTTAAGCATTTTTTTTAAACAAGAGAAAATCAACACTTCTTCTATAAGATTAAAACCCCACACACTCTCAACTACGTCTAGTCATTCTGCCTCCCTAACCTACTTCCATCTTCCATCCCTATCCTTCCTCTGCTGGACTATCCTGGAGCGTCAACTATATTGACCTAACTCCAGATATAACCAGTAAGCGAAAGTGTCAAATACCTTGACCAAGCTTCCCCAACAGACAACTGAAAGTCATCATCACACGTCTAGGGGAGCGCGATCTAACACTGTCCTCCCATGAATCCAGGTTTCAGAGGATACATGGTGGGAAATGCCTCCACCCCTCCTCTAGAACTAGGGTCAACACCCTATCATGGACCATATAGTGGCACCGTGTTGCTGGGATTTTGTTATCATAGATTCAGTTTCAGACAATCTCGAGGTGGATACATGGTGTGGGAAATGCTCCACCTCCTCTAGAACTAGGTCAACAATCTCTATCATGGGACCATATAGTGGCACCGCAGCTGCTGGGATTTGTTATCATAGATTCAGCCGCATAATCTCAAGTGGTTTTGAAAACCCACGGTGAAATCATGAAGGTGGGTTACACTTTTGCTTGTTTTATGAGAAAAAAAACTCCTATTTTCACAAGTTATTCAACTTCCGACATATAAAAGTACTTTTTATTTAGAATTTCACCTTACAGTAAAAACAAACTTGTGAAGAATTGTGTTAGCTTTCTAATGACTATTATTTTTCTAATTTTTTTATCACGATTTGATATGTCAAATTGACAATTGTTTAACAAAATAAGTTTTAAACATGAAATGAATGATAATGAGTTACTTATTTCTATTATTAAACTTTTATTTTTAACTTATGATAATAAGTTACTTATTATGATAATAATGATAATAAGTTAAAAATAATGGGAAATAATGATAATGAGTTACTTTTTTTTTTTTTTTTTTTTTTTTTTTTTTTTTTTTTTTTTTTTTTATTATTATTAATAATATGATAATGAGTTACCATTTGGCGAGTATCATAATGATAATGAGTTACTTATTAAACTTATGTTTTGAAGAAACAAAATATACTGCAAACAATCTACAGAGACTCTATTTTATTATGACTATCATTTGAATTTAACGATGAATATTATAATTTCTAGAATTTTTTGAAGTTGACCAAGCTGAAAACGCTATGTAGCTTTCATGATACATGTTTTTCATACCCCCATCTATATCTTAATTTTTACGAAAAACTAAAATCTAAATATATTCCTTTGAAAAGAACAAGCTTTAAGGATTATGAATATATTTTTTCTAAATTTTCACCAGATATTTTTTGAGATACCGATATTTCATTTCAATGAATCAAATGTCTCAATAAAATATTATGTAGTGAAGCTTTTAAAAATTAAATATAATTAGATAAAAAATAACGAAAATGAAAACAAATTATACCTAATTAAAGTAGATTAAATTTTGTAAATGCTGGTGTCATTTTCAAACCAAATTATCAATGTTTGTAGGAGTCCACAACCGAGGTTTCCATATGCTTGGGGAATTTCTCTCGCTTCGGCTCCTCGCAATTTGTTTTCGGGTCGAAAATATTTTTCGGGTCGAAAATAAAATGTTTCTCACGAAGAATAGAAATTTAACGAACTGCTAAATTAAACGGTTTCCATCTTTCGGCCGAAAGGTCGCCGAATCCAAATCCTGACTGGCCGGAAAATATGAAACTGTATCAGATAATGCTGAAAATATGGAAATCTATTACGTCGCTAAGTTCTTTTCGCACTAAATGGTATAAATAGGATTGCAATTGAACAAATTTTAACACAATCCATCAAATGAACAAAAAATATATGAGCTCGAGGATAAGGATTTCAAAGCACTTCTTTAATGATCATTACTATATTCTTTTCTTTTTTTCTTTATTCCTCCGTCTATAGGCTTAATCTGAGATCGAGCATCGGCATGTAGGAGTTTTAAAACAATTTCAACAAAGATTTCAATCATCTTTTGGTTTTTGTTGAATAAGGTAAATGATGTTTGTTCAAGTTTTTACTTGGAATAATAACACTTTATGGGTTGAAAGATAAATGTTGAGCATTTTTTGAAGTTGAAGTCTTTGTTGAACCTATCTTTTACAAATAACTATAAAAATAATGGGAAAAAAAAGTTTCAAGTAAGAGAAAATATGATCATGCTCGAGATGATACTCGCCATATCGAGCAAAGGAAAGAGATTTACTGGAGAAAGAAACAAGAACATGACATTGAAGAAATAAACCATGATAATGTCAATAGAGATTTTCGACAAGAAGAAGTTCAACTGGGTATGCATGCAGATATGATGATTAAGCACAATAACACACATTGACTCATTCTCATCTGTTAAAACTATTCATTTTCTTTCTATATAAACTTGTCTCTCTCTGTTTAAAGTTTAAATCCAGAGTCAAGGAGAGTAGTCTCTGCTGTTTAAAGGCACAGCTCACTCATCAAGGACTACTGAAAGTTTACTAGTTCACTGAGAGTTCCAGCCAGAGTTTGCCTAATCCTTTTGTATGGTGCTGACATAAGACTAAACTCCTTCCTGTGTAAAGATAGTAACACAAAATTCTAAAGTATAGAATTCAAATTAAAATATTTTAAATAATATAATTGATTGTTTAATTAGAATTTTAAGGTTTTCAAAAAAAACGTAAATAGATTTGTCTCATAGTGTCTAAGAAGACGTTGAAACCGAAATTGAATCAGAAGACTAATCACCTATAGAAAGGTGTACATAAATTTAGATTAATATAAGATGAACACTCAAGTATATATATAATTTAGTAAATTTGTGTTCGGTTATGTTTTTAATATAAAAATTTAAATTGAAATATGAACGAGAATCTATCAACATTGATGATGAATATTAGAAAATGTTGATACCGGACAAATTTGAAAGAAAAAAGCTACATTATATAAGATATCGAAGCTAAGAATATATATAATACTTATTTCAAAGATGAATTAATAACAATGATTGTGCTCAACTTTAATTTTATTGGTCAAAAATTAAAAAGAAGTTACATCATTATTGGGTATTCAAAGTCAATAAAGGATAGAAAGGTGCAATAGAATGTCTTTAACAATATAAATGGTGTATTAAAGCTTTTGGAAAATCTCAAAAGAGGTCCGTGTTGCACGCAAAACGTTACAAACAACAATTGTTTCGGGGAGCAATATAAAAGATCGCTTGACGAATACATGGTGCAAAAAATTTGGGAACGACAAGAAAAACATTACACAAACATAGAAAAATTTCGTTTCCAAACAGATGTAAATGATGAGTTGGTTTGTTGGACAATTTAGATTTAGACAACCCTACAAAGATAGACTTTGCGTAAAATGTTAAAGAATTTGGTTTGTTGGTTGGAAGAATATCGTACTTCACCACATACAAGGGATGTTACAATGTAATAACAGCAATCTAAATCACAAGGAAGAACATCCAAAACATATATTGCCAATGACACACAAATAGAGTTGTTTAATAAATCCAAAGAAGAGCACAAAGAAGTTAAAATTTTAATCAATACATTTGTGCAACAAAACCATGATTTGTTAGACCCATCACCGTTTCAGGACACGTGTTGTTGTTGTTATCATGTGGAGTTTGAGTTGTATTATGACATTTTTTGGATTTTGTAAAACTTTATGGCCAGATTCACCTCCTCCTTCCACGTAGCCAGGCTTTTGTATCTGAAATTCTATGTGAAAAGAGAAGAGATTTATTTTACCAAAAAATGTGTTGGTGGAAAGAAATGTGATCGCTGTGGAAATCTAAGTTAGTTTCACTCAAAGTATCATATTTATACGAATGATCAATCATTTTCAATATAAGAGTCAATTGGAAAAAGATATGAATATTTGAGCAAAGATTTAATTCACATTCTTCAAAATGTTATTTCCAAAAGGCTGATTTGAAGGTAGATAAAACTGCTTTGATAGAGTTTTTGAAGAAGTTTGAGGAAGAAATCTATAATAATTCAAGCATCTCGCGATAGAGCTCATGGCAAGACCTACAATTCAAACAATCACGTGGAAGTGTTTCCACCAGTGGACAATCAGAAGGATTTTGGTGAAAATTACACATCTCACCGCGACAAAAAGAAAATGCAGTGAATATTATCATTCCGACAAGCGCTCATATTTGTCCACCGCTCTATTTAGACATGCTCAACTAAGTCTCTCCAAACATAGAAAACACCTAATTTAATTTATCGACATGTTATTAAAGAATATCACTTTATATAAGTGATGATCGAATTACCTATTAACATTACTATCTACAACATTGTTTTGATAAACGAATGTGATTCATTGAAAGAACGCAATCAATTCTCGGGACGACATTGATATGGTCCTGGCTGGGTGTGCGGGTCAATTCAAATGTTCATTATCATTCTATTGGTTATGCCGCCTTCATAAAAAATAAATACACATTGTTGGAATTTTTGAGACTGGTCATGGAAAAGGAGAGCACCTATCAAAGGTGGGCATGTATAAAACGAAAGCACTTCCGAAGGTATCATTGAACCCTCATGCCGACGATTTGAATCACATGTTGTTCATCGTGCAACATGCATGCTTAAGCCATGAATATAATCCGTCAAGGATGCACCGTGTGTGTCTATATATAAATGTTGTATGTGTATGTGTTAGAGGGATATAAAAATTTGAATGTGTTCAAATTTATATATATATTCAATCTTCAATCATTTTCTTCAGAGATTTCTGGTTAACAAGTTCTTTTCTTGTGCATGTATTTTTGGTATGTTGGAATAGAAGATGTAAATAGATCAACTGCGTATGACGCCAAAGACAATACCTCGAACAAGAAAAAATACATTCAATTAAAACAAAAAAGTTTTCAAATGGGCTTGTATTTGATAGATCTAAATGACTCGTTTTTTGTTCAAATTTGCATAGACTTAATTCGTAATCCATGGATATTTGTGAGAACGAAAAATGCAGGATATGTTAAAAGCTTGGAGACATGTTGAACTTAATGTAAAAGGGAAAAAGCCACTTGTAAAGCTTAGGAGGAGATAGAATCAAATGAAACTATAGTGTCAAGTGATGGCGATAGAGTTTCCCGATCTTGTTAGGAGAAGGTAAAATTAAATTATGTTTAAATATTTCAAATAACTTAGATACATACTTGTGTGATAATCTAACACTTACTAATTGTTGTACAATATATCCAATTATTTGTAGAGATGTTTTTTTCCGTCGTTGCACCTATAAACAACACCTAAAAAGTGAAATATTATTTGATGCATGCACGTCACAAAAGATGAGGCTATGAAGATTTTGATGATAACGTTTTATATATGAAAGAGGATCCATTGTATTGAAAGGATATTTTTCAAGAAACTCCATCAAACCATACTCATGTTCACCAAGACTATCGGCCGAGGTCGCTAAGTTGTCAATATAGTCATTTGGTAAGGGCAGCCACAAGCATAAAGTTAATAGAAGTTCAATAAAAAACAAAGTTAAAAAAAAAAAAAAAAAAAAAAATGGAAAATGTCCAAAAGCGATCATGAAACTTAATAACAATTGAAGATGGAATACCACATGCTTGAAAATTTTAAACAAACTTATGCATTGCGACTTTGGAATTGTAACCTATAATTTCATTTAACTTTGTTAGGATGTATATACCAAGGCTTTATTGCCTCAAAAAGTTTGTTTCCCAATGGTTCAATATCATGATGTGCATCTTGGAACTTGTGGAATAAATCGGTTTGTGAATTGTCTAGTAAGTATTTGGTGCTCCTCCTTAAACACCACCTAGATAATCTTGTGTCAAGGACATCTCTCTCTATTTGATGAAATAGAAATTTTCATTCCAAAATTCAACTATCATGTTGCAACATTCATTTGAAACTTTGTCATTTCTAGGACCCCAACACACTATTGCCAAATTAAGGTTAGGGTTTATCGCTTCAAGTTGTTCTCTAATAGAAATCCTTCTTGTCAATGTTGTTCTACTCATTATATTAAAAGTGTCTTTGAAGTTGCAATGCCCAACCTTTTATTGGATGTCTCTTACTTATAATTGCATTCATAATGGCTCTTCAATCAACTCATGGTCCTTTTTGTGCCTGCTTTTCTACCAACTTTAAGTCATATATTTATATTTTAGAATAAAGTAGTGAGAGGGTAATTTTTTTTTGCATTAAAAAAAATACCACTTATTAAATACTAGATTGGAAAAATAGATACTTGCATTGTGTAAGGAATTTTGTCAATTTTCTAATGGTCCAGAACGCATTAGATTAGATGTTTTCATCTCCATAGGTTTGGTCATATGGTTCCATTTTTTATTTCATCATTATGAAAACCCTCTTTGGCTTTGGTTAATGTTTGTTTGCTTTCATGATGAATAACTCTTTGATGTTAGTCCAATTATTCAAAGTACTGGAATTCTATCTCGAATGGCCAATTTAAGGCTTCTCAAAAGTTTTAATTATTTTGAGTAGTGCTTAGTGGAGGTAATTTTCTTGCATTAAAAAAAAGTGCCACTTATTAACATTAGATTGGAAAATAGGATACTGCATTGTGTATGGAATTTTGTCAATTTTTCTAATGGTCCAAAAACACATTAGATTAGATGTTTTCATCTCCTATAGGTTTGGTTATATGGTTCCATTTTTTTATTTTATTATGGAAACCATCTTGGCTTTCGTTAATGTTTGTATGCTTCCATGATGAATAACTCTCTGATGTTAGTCCAATTATTCAAAGTGCATTGAATTATAGTCCGAATGGCCAATTTAAGGCTTTCAAAAGTTTTAATTATTTTGAGTATTTAGTAGTGGGAGGGTAATTTTTCTTACATTAAAAAAGTACCACTATTAACATTAGATTGGAAAATAGATACTTGCATTGTGTAGGGAATTTGTCAATTTTCTAATGGTCCAAAACACATTAGATTGGATGTTTTCATCTCCTATAGGCTTGGTCACATGGTTCCATTTTTTTATTTCACATGGAAACCCTTGGTTTTGCTTAATGCTCTTGTATGCTTCCATGATAAATAACTCTTTGATGTTAGTCCAATTATTCAAAGTGCATTGAATTCTAGTTTGAATGGCCAATTTAAAGCTTTCAAAAGTTTTAAATTATTTTATAAAGTAGTGGAGGGGTATTTTTCTTGCATTAAAAAAGTACCACTTATTAACATTAGATTGGAAAATAGATACTTGCATTGGTTATGAATTTGTCAATTTTGTAATGGTCCAAAACACATTAGATTAGATTGTTTTCATTCCATAGCTATCATATGGTTTCATTTATTTCATTATGAAACCCTTGGCTTTGGAACCACGTTAGTATGCTTAGGCTGATGAATAACCTTTGATGTTAGTCCAATTATTCAAACCGCATTAAATTCTAGTTCAAATGGCCAATTTAAGTACTTCACAAGTTTTAATTATTTGAGTAAAGTAGTGAGAGGGCATTTTTATTATTAAAAGTAAAATTTATTAACATTAGACAAAATAGATACTTGCATTGGTTAAGGAATTTTGTCAATTTTCTAACGGTCCGAAACACATTAGATTAGATACTACATAGATATGAAGTTTGGAATCTAAAACATTGAGAGTAACATGATTGCTCTTAACTTTACTGAGGTTGAACCACATGCTGAACCACTTATTAACATTAGATTGAAAATAGATACTTGTGATTGTAAGGAATTCTGTCAATTTTCTCTTACAAAAATTCAAAATATTACTAGATTAGATGAAGTTACATCTATCAAGTTTTGGAATCTAAAACATTGATTAACATGATTTCCTTTAGTGAGATTGAAAGTGAATGTGACCATTTTTTAATGGCATGTATTGTAATCAAACCATTGCTTTTAACAATATCACAACCAATAATATTCATTAGAATCTACCAACCTTCCTTCCTTTGGCACATGGTCCATGTTTTGTGAAGATCTAATGTATATGACTGCAACATAAAACAACACACCATGGTAAAATAAAGTGAGATTAATAGTTGATCCTTACACTTAAAACAAATGAGATTAGTGATTGATCCTGACCACCAACAAGAAGTTTGTGATTTTAAGTTGGCTCCACCTTGTCTTATATGAGGATAGCAATATTGTGATAAAGGATGAAATAATATGTTGTTAAATTGAGAGGTGCACTTCAGAGATTTGATCTTTCTCAACGCTTAATAAACTGAAATTAAGATGAATTCCATGCTAACAAATATTTACAGAAATTCAAAATCTTATTATAATGATACTAACCATTGAATTGATAAAATGGCATCCCTACATGGTTAGAAATCATCCATTGTAACCAAAAATCAAATACATATATGACTAATAAATACTAAGGGTTTTGACACGAGTCGCTGAAGTTAGCTTTGAGAGCTAAAAACAAATCTTGGGGAAGTTAATGGCACATAAGTAAATAAAGCAAAGACTAAAAAACGTGAAGTTGGAGGACGAAGAGGAGAGTAGGCGGGGCTCATCCATGAGAAATAAAGATGATCATTGAATACAATCTAAAAAACATAGTCAAATAGTAAGAATACACAAAATCTTAGTCTTATGAGTGTACACCTATTATTTGTAATCATTCTAGAGCATAAAAAGAGCCGGAAAAAAATTCATTTCTTATCGGTTTTCCCAAATGGCTCTGTCAAAATCTTTGTATCATCATTGTGTTTTGATTGATTTTGACATTACGTTAGATCGTGAAGAGTGTATATTTCAGACAAAAGAGTGGTTGTGATTGCATAGCAAGGAGAGAAAACATTCACCACGATATCCATTATTAGGTCATCATCAATGTTCATTACAAACATGATATTTTCATTACATTCTGCTGCTAACCCATTACGTGCAACTGGTGGAACTTTTAACTTTGAAGTTACTCTGATGGTGGGACATGCCTAAGATTAGTGTTAAGGCATTCACATTAAACAATTTTCTATAATAATGATCTCCTTTCTTGTCTCTCTGCCATCTATTTCTTGATGTGGTCCAAGAAATCAACGATGGAGTACTATGACCACCTGGGGCTCATCTACTCTGTAAGTCTCTGAAAATCAAAATGGCCACCTAATTACGATTCACCTCTAGGAGGCCTCCAGGTCACCCCATATCCAAAGTGTTTGCATTGTAATAATACATAATATAAACCACATAAAGTGCAACACCTTTAAAACCCAACTGAAAAATTTATTCCACTACATATTCTCCTAGTTCTAGATCCATGATGCTTGAGTTGTTCAATGCATATATTTGAATTTTCATCAACCATGTATGAAGCCGTGACCACAATGTGACACTAAAATTTCAATAGAGAATTAGTATATAGTACCCATTAGCATGTAGCCTCCCAATAAAACCCGTCATCGAGTTGAAATAGCGGGAGGCATTTTCTTGGCACGGTAGAGAAAGCAGTAACAGACTTACAATGCAATGGAGAAATAATGAATCAAAAATTTGAGCAACTTAAAAGGCAACCGATGTCATACATCAATCAGACCAGCAGTAAGATCCTCCAACCCAAAAGTTGAATACTTGGAACTCCTGCCAGCTGTTCCAAATAGACTATGTTAAAGAGCTCATCTGCACATTGGAAACCTCTCCATCAAAGATCTCTTTGGTGGAACCATTGAGCTATATATGAATGAGTAGTAACCTTTAAAATATCCAAATCATCATGCTTGATACATAAACAGATACAGCTGTGTGTTTGAAAATTTGATATACACTACACAAAGTCCCTTGTGCTACAATACCCTTTTTACATTTCGAAATTAGACAAACGATTAATATGCACTTTAGTCCATTCCTGCCAGTCAAGTATATCTCAAATTATTAGAGAGAACACTGTAATTCTCACAACATAAAGTAAAGGTGACTAATTATTTAAAAAAATTTATGGATTGTGGTAATTTCAAAGTTTTATAAACCATCACTTGAATAATGACAGAAACAAAGGGTTGTTTCAATCGACTAGTCCATCTATCATAAGGGTGGGATTAATGATCAAAAGAAGAGATTTTGGTGCATTTATGGGAAATCATGTAGCCTCCCTGTCAAACCCGCCAACATCATGTGAGTTGAAGTATGGGATAGCAAATTTTCTCTTTAATGGTACAGAAAGGCAAATAGACTTTACAATATGCAATGGAGAAATACGAATCAAAATTTGAGCAACTTAAAAGGCAACCGATGTCATACATCAATCAGACCAGCAGTAAGATCCTCTAACCCAAAAGTTGTTAGAATACAGTTTGAACTTTGACATTGTTCCAAATAGAATTATGTTAAAAGAGCTCATTCGCAACATTGAAACTGCCATCAAAGATATCTTGGTGGAATCCATTGAGGATATTATATAGGAATGAGTAGTAACCTTTAAAATATCCAAATCATCATGCTTGATACAACAACAAAT
>SNQJ01S0046585.1:31889-69373 GCA_010110895.2 Picea sitchensis | reverse complement strand
ATCTCTGGAGCAAAGTTACCAACTGGTGCTTCTGATGATGTTGAAGTTGTTAAATGGTTTGCAAAAAGACATGGGGTTATTGTTATCCCCGGTAGTGCTAGTGGAGGACCAGGGTATGTTTGTGTTTTATTTGGGAATGCTTTGTTCTTAATTTTTCAGGTGGAAGATCTCGGCAATATTATTCAAGATGTGCAAATTGTTAAGGTCATCATTTACTTCAGTTTCTGGGGTTATTGGGCAATATGCAAAATGCCAACCATTATAAATACCAAGATAAGTTTGACTCTGAAAAACTAAACAGAGTGCTCTGCGATTTGAGGAGGAGCTAGACTTTGAATCGTTGGCTCTCAACAGCTGGGACCAAGCTTGTATAACGCAAGGAAGAAAATCGTGGAACGATTGGCTGTGTAAAACATGTCTCCAAACGTGTCTAGCTAGCATCAAGGATTTAAATTCGTGCATGTATAACGCAGGGGGAAAAACCGCTTGTTAAGCATCAAAACATGTTTGCTGGACCATCCTTGGTTCTCAACGAACACTCAACAGCTGGCATCAAGAATTTCACATATATAGATTCATGCATAACGCAGGGAAGCCGTTTGTCAAAGTTTATGTAATCTCATGACACGAATATAGGCAATCTGGAAGCGTTTGATTATGAAAAACATGTCTCATTCCCCGATGGTACTCTTGAAACCGTTTTGTAACTCCTTATTCATCTAGGGTGCAAAGCCATGCATTGCCGAAGATCTGAAACGGCATAGAAAATGATGTAGAGAAATATGTAGAGGGGATCTGAAACACTGCTATGCAGGAGAAATGAAGAGAAGAGACGGAGCATAGATTCGGTAGAAGAATAGAAGAATGGAAATCTCCAGGCACTTGTACTGTTCTCATTTTTCAATAAAATTGTGAGAGTTTCATCAGCACGATTTATGTTATTGCCATTTTGCTGTAGGGTTTTCATTAACACGATTTCCTTTATTGCCATTTTGCTTTGAGATTTATTTTCCAATATGCATTGATTTAGAGAATAGTCTGTTGATAGAGAAGGCAGGGCCCCCTTCGATGGAAACAGAGTTGCGTATATCACATTCACAGTAGACTCCATCTCCAGATTTGAACATGACCTTTCAGCCGTTTTCTCATTTGTTTAATAGCACACAAGTAGCATTTCATTTGATTGCAACAGAGGGTTTATCATTATCTTTTCAGCCATTGATTTCATTTCTTCAGTTTTCACATTTAGACTGCTTAACATTCAGGAACTAGTTTGGATATCTCATGAGATAGAGAAGTTTCATTTGATTACAAGAGAAAGTTTCATAGGATGGTTGCTGAGTTGTGTGGAGTAATAAGTAGCAAGAACTTAATTGTTTTCAGTAGATCTTTTACATGCATATATAGAGCAGTTTTATGAAGTTAGTACAGGTTAGTATAGAGTAGTGAAGAATGAGTGCAAGTCAGTACAGAGTAGTGCCGAACAAAGTAGAGTACAGTAGCTTCTTTCTACAAGTTTCTTTTAGCAGTTCAAAGATTAGTTTGGCATCCTTTAAACCCCCTCTTCAGCCCTGCATTTCCTGTGTTGCTTCCTCTAAGTCTACCTTCTCGGGTTGACAATTAAATGTTGATTTACATGATATATATGCAACTCGACATTTTGGCGCCGTTTGCTTAACAAAAGACTTCAGGAGAGTAAACAATATCTTCAAGAACCAGCAAGAAAATGTTATAAATCCAGAGCCTAGCCTTTTGCATGTCCTCATGTAAACGAATTCACCTCTTTAACACTGGCACGGTAATAGAATGTTAACAGTCCCAAGAACTGTCCATCTTGATTAATAGGAACTGTTGAGAAGAACCCCTGCACTCTGAGCATATGCTGTCAACTTATCCAATTTCCCTTATCAAACCTTCCAAACCTTCTAAGAGCTGGATTCATTTTCTTGTAATAGTGTTGCAATGATATCAAGAAGAGTGCCACAGCATATGAGTGAGGTTTTGCAAGAATCCATAAGAAGAAGACTTCATAAGTATAAAAAACCTTAGCAACCCAATCATGAAAGAAGCCAAGAATCTGCAATAAAATGTATCAAATCCAGAGATGAAGATCATATGGTTCGAGTGAGATGAGATGAGAGTCCGTCTGAGTGAGCTAGAACATTCTGAATTATGGAGAGTCCTCATCGTATATGTCCACCTGAAATCAAAGAATGCTGCATTTCTAATACAATAAGTCATGAACCCTCTAAAAATTGTATTTAATCATTAAAATAAAAGGAAAGTAAGTCATGAACCCTCTAAAAAATTGTATTTAATCATTAAAATAAAAGGAAATTATGAGATGACCATACGTTACTAGACTTGCCGGGTATTTAGTTGTATGAGTGAAAATATAAATACGCTTTTATAAGGTGAGAGATCGAAATAAGGGTGTAGAAGTGAATGTAGAGGGTTCAAAAGTGTTATAATACAACCAACATCTCCCTCTACCGAAGTCTTTGCATGTCCTCATGCAAACATACCATTCATAAGATTTCAAAACTGTGTTACAAAAACTGCTTGCTTGCCAAGAACAATATTCCTTTCCTGAATTTTTAAAGGATTTTTTTTTTGTAGCAAAGAGCGTATGTCTTGTGAGGCACTCAAACTGCATGTGCAAGAATCAGTAAAATTTGTTGCACCAATGTTTATCACAACAATCGAAAAAGAGTGCCCCCTGAGGCTACGGGATATAAGGCTCCATCCCTGCTTGAACTAATATCTCCTTTCGTCTATACACAGGACATTTAGTTGATAGCAACTTTGATGGCATTTGAGTTGATGTACTTGTAAAATTCCAACAATCTTTTGCCTCCATAGCCTTGTCAAATTGTTCATTCTATATATAACCCTCTGCAAGGATTTCACAAGTATTGGCAGTTGGTTTGAACCCATTCTCCAAGACACGGTCAAGAAGCAATTCTTCTTTTTGCAGCCACCCTTTTTTATATAAACAAGAAGGGGACATGGACTACTGATATCGGCTAAATATTTATCCATTCCCATTTCTTAAGAAAATCCTCACCTCCCTCAATGTCACCAATCCTTACTAATGAACAAAGCAAGCAATAATAGCTTCTGTTTGTCATTTTAGGAAATGCCAATTCAAAAGATTTCCAACTCCTGTATACTTCTGCTCTATTCCCTAGACTAGCATGAAAACTAATTAAATGATCATAAGAAAGTCGATCCTTTCGAGCCATCTTAGCCTCCATCTCTTTCTATTTATTCCCTTTGTTCTAATACAGATTATGCTTTGTCAAGAACTTTGGCCTTGATATAAATATTTGCTAGAGTGCTGTAAATGTTCCAATCTATATCAACATTATCATAACTCTCCATTTCATTCAACACCTCTTCCACTTTATCCATGTCTAACAAAGCTACATAACTTTTCATCCAATAGTTGTAAGAGTATTTATCTAGTGAGAGGCCATTTTTCTTCATTTCCCATATCACCGAAGGCACCTTTCAAATTGTTGCGTGTTTATGTATAGTGTTATCATCTCATTAAAGGGAAGTGGACCTTTAGCAAACCCCAATTCCTTCAACTTTTCCAGGTTTGCCTCTGACTTTTCGATATTTTTCTTTTTTACATAACAGTTCAGAAGTGCATAATAAGTAGGTTGATTCTTTTTTGTCAATTACAAAACCTATGAATTTGTTCTAAAACACCCCTAATGTAGCATGTTTCATGGTCTCATATGTGATATCTAATCCACATTCATCTAATCCCAACCTCTCTAGTGTGCCAAACCGCCTGAGCACATTCATTATCCTTTTGTTGGTTGCTCTGTATGGTGTAAGATCTTCCCCATTGATCAAGACAATATCGTAATTGTTCTCTCGTTTCCGTAATTGGATAACTGGCTTTGCACACCATGATATTGAAGTAGCCACATAGTTGCATGTGACATCTAAAAACTCTGTGTAATTCCATAAGATATGCTAATAGTGATATTTAATTTCCCCGCAGCCTGCTTCTTGCTTGTGCTAAGTCTCTTCTTGAATAAAACCATGAGTGTATACTGAAGTCTTTGTTTTACATCACCCTGGAAAGGAAATACAGGTGATTTCATTTGCATACGTGTGGAATTTTTGAAAGAATTAATACCAAGTGCTTGCAATTTTCTCTTGGCACACATTGAACTCATGAAATCTCTTTAACATAGACACATTCTTTAAAGTACTATGCCTTGTTGACAGTGCCTCTTCTGAGTGGGAAGCCTTTTCAGGCAATAAGGACGGGTTGACTAACAATACTCTTTAAGCTCAAGCCATCCTGGAAAAGTGAGAAGGGAAAGGGCAGACTCAGTGATAGTTGTGACAAAAAATTAATCTTTGGGGTTGCTGCATGTCTATCAATCCTAGTAACAATGATTGTCGAAACGATGACATTAGGCTCTAATGCAGTTTCAAGTATATTTGAACATATAATTTGTGCACTAAACTTTGCTATTTTATGAAAAGCACATACAACAGCCTGTATATCTCTCTTGTCCATGGTATGTGAGCTTGTAACAGAAATAACTACATTTTTTTCTTCCTGAATCAAACTACAACTAAGAAAAAGGCAGTCAAAAATAGCTCGTTCAACTGATGCTTTCACACTAAACCCAGCTCCAAAACCAATAGCAACTTTGTCCGAATGTTGCAATATATTCAAGATATCTGAGGTGCTCACCACTTTGATATCATCTGGAATAATGTCAAGGACTTTCATGTGGCTATCCGATACAAGAGTAGAGACAACCAAGATGGCTAGAAAGACAACATTATTTGTAGTCATTAATGCTTCTATAAAAGTAACCATTTCCACATAACACATCACCGCTTCCACCACAACATCATGCTTCTCTCAAGTGATCTTGTTTTCTGTAATTTTCAAAGATCTTTCCCTCAAACTAGTGTTGAAGATGGTAAATATCCATTACCACCCAACCCTTGCATCAGCCATGTTCATTCAATGCATCGCACATCAACTCTGAGTTTCCGCTTTAGCTACTTTCCAATCGTGATTCCTTCTGATGCTCCTAGATAATTGATTTACATTTTTCCCATTAACTGGTTTTCCACCTACTTTAAGTCTCAAATCATCCACCTCAAAATCCTTTTGTTCAGAAGCTCGTTCATGATCCCATGCCTCTATTGCACATAGATCAAGCCCTTCATTCCAGTAAATTAGCCTTTCCTTATCCATGAATTGTGTAGATGGTAGAGACCCTTCAACACAAGGCACTAAATATTCAGTGTTATCACCATCAATGTTAGATGTATCATCCAAGATGGGTATTCACTCGTGATTTTTATCAGAAACATTCTCCTCATAACAAACTTCCAAATTCATAGAGATGGATACAAAATATTTATCTACATTTGTGTCTCTTTCATCTTGAAGAGACCTAGAAATTTCACATCCCTCCATATCTTGTTCAGTATACTCCATTTGCAATCCATCCTTCTTGAAAGATGCACATAAGTTTCCTTCACTGATACTTGATGATGATAAACTCTGCTGCATTGCTTCACTTCTAAAGCCAACATGCACTTTGATTTCCAAACTGACTTCTATGACCATAGTTATACTTATCACATATTTCTTTCGCTGAAAAATGTTTTTCTCTCTGAAATCACATGCTACTCCATTCAACTTACAAGAACCCAACACATTATCTGTGTTTACCATGTCTCCTTCATCTATTATGGCTTTTCTCTTTGTACTTCTAGGATTGTCGACCACACTGTTTATTCCAGCCAGACTATAAGTACCACTTAATTCATCGACAAACTGTTTATGTTTGCCTCTGGATAGTTGAGACTTGGGGCCATGTCATTATCATTCCTTCCGCAGCTAGAAAATGCTTTGAATCCACCCCGACACTGTAGACAAGAACATCATTAACCAGTGATTGAGCATTATAATTTGGCTCATGCCATCCTTCTCATTGGTTCCGAGACTCTGGTTTAGATGGAAATGAGGATAGGGAACTTATGAGATATATGGACAAGTAAGAGATGATAATGGGTACAGAGGAAAGGAAAATGGATATGACTCCGGATGATGATGCTTTGAAAGGTGGAAAGATATGGATTTAGCAAGTAGTATAAGTATAATTCATAATAAAATTTCCTTAAATTAATGATATAAATAAATTCAAAGAAGCACTCATACCTTTAAAGTATTGCTACCTTTTCAAAATAAATCCACGATTGAGCTCAACTGTAGGTCACAAGTTCTCATATAATATGCCAGACAGAATGAGAGGCCTATAGCAGAACACAAATTATGCTCTTATCTTGCTTTAAAGCTTATGCTGTTATGAGTCCGATGGGCTATCCTCTTCAGGTCGGATAAGCATAAAAATGTAAGAATAGATCAGTTTCTCGTGAATCGCAAACTAGTGAACTGTCCATGAGTACCAAAACCGCAAAGTCTTCATCCGAATACTTCCTTTTTTGTGCAAGTCTACCTATGTGAATAAATGTCATTGATGTCCTTTTTATTTTCCGAAAACATAAACTATTCAAAGGTGTTATCTTTTATTCACTATCCCACTACCTACCTAAAGCAAAAGAGACATTTCTTTAAGTATAGAAAAATAACCAATGTAGCCACCGCCTTAGCAGAATCAATAATGAATTCATGCCCTTGATAGAAAATATAGATGTATAATTACCAAGACATGCTGAGCAAGCAACACCGATTGCTTGATTTCCAAGATTTGATGAAGAAGAGAGCATCTGAAGACTGTAGAACGGATTGAAACCACTGTTCAATGTAATCATAATTACCATGTTCTTTTGTTGTTGGAGTTTTTAATTGCTCATTGTTCTCTGTAGGTTGGCAAAGGTGTTCACACATAACCATTGAATCAATTGTTTCCTCCTCCATATTTTGGGCTGCAGAGATCTCTTCATCAATATGATTATGCATACCGTGTTCCGCTATTGAGTTTCGATTGCCGCCATTGTTCTCTCATAGGCCGTAAGTAAGCAGTGTTCAGCTACGTAACCAATCAATCAAATAAGCCTCCTCCATCTTTTACCGCAGAGTCTTCTAAGTTCCCGCAGTAAGATGCACGAAAAGTTCCCAGAATAATCTCTTCTTCCGCTCATTCAATCTTGAATCCATTAGTCAATTTTTAGATTTTTTTCTTTTGTTGGGGTGGTTTGCTAAAACTTTAAAAGTCACATCAACTGATAATAATTCAAAACCTACGTCGAAATGCACTCTTTGCCGAATGGAAATGGTTTCTATCAATCAAATGCACACCTTGTCAATCCTAATACTGCTGAAATCAAGACTATGCTGTTGTTGAATAAAATCTACCAAAATGAAAACCTCTTTTTTGTTGAATGTAATCTAACACTTCTAAAATGAACCACTTGCACACTACAATGAATTTGAAAGCACTCTTTACTTCTAAAGAAATACTTGTAGAAATCAAATCTACTTGGCAAAACTGCGGAGCCCACTCTCCAATCCTTATTAGTACCTCAAGAACGGCCTAAAAATGCTCTGAAATGCAGATATACCATGTAACCAACATTTAATTGTCAACTCCGGGAAGGTAGACTTAGAGGAACCATCATAGGAAATGCAGGGCTGAAGATGGGGGTTTAGCGATAAACTAATCTCTCGAACTGCTAAAAGAAACTTGTAGAAAGAAGCTACTGTACTCTACACTGCTCTGCACTACTCTGCTCTGCACCTGCTCGCATCTACCAGACTCAACCTGTACTCAACTTCATAAAACCGCTTCAGATATGCATGTAAAAGATCTATTGAAAATAGTTAAGTTCTTGCTACTTATTACTCCACACAACTCAGTAACCATCCTATGAAACTTTCTATTGTAGTCAAATGAAACTTCTCTATCTCAGGAGATATCCAAACTAGTTCCTGAATGTTTAGCAGTCTAAATGTGAAAACTCAAGAAATGAAATCAATGCTGAAAAGATAATGCTAAACCCTATGTTGCAATAAAATGAAATGCTACTTCTATTAAACAAATGAGAAAAACGCAATAAAGGTGATGTTCAAAAACTGGAGATGGAGTTCATCGCGGAATGTGATATATCGCTAAAATTGTTTCCATTGAAGGGGGGGCCCTGCCTTCTCTATCAACAGATTGTTCTCTAAATCAATGCATATTGGAAAATAAATCTCAAAGAAATCAATAAAGGAAATCAGAAAGCACGAAAACCCTACGCGAAAAATGGTACAATGTAAATCGGTGGTCGATGGAAATCTTAACTATTTTATTGAAAATGAGAACAGTACAAGTGCCTGGAGATTTCCATTCTTCTATTCTTCTACCGAATCTATGCTCATTTCTTCTTTCTTATCAAGATAATAAAGATTTTAGATCCCCTACATATTTCTACATCATTTTCTATGTCGCTTCGCATCTTCTCGACAATGCATGGCTTGCTTCCTAGATGAATAAGGAGTTACAAAATGGTTTCAAGAGTACCACCGGTTTCAGACACGCTTTTCATAATCAAATGCTTCAAGATTGCCTGTATTCGTTTCATGAGATTACATAGACTTTGACAAATGGTTTCCCTCCGGTATGCATGAATCTATATATGTGAAATGCTTGATGCCAACTGTTGAGTGTTCGTTGAGAACCAATGATGGTCCAACACACATGTTTTGATGCTTAACAAGCGGTTTTGCCCCATGCGTTATACATGCAATCTAATTTAAATCCTTGATGCTAGCTAGACACATTTTGAGACATGTTTTACACAGCCAATCGTTCCACGATTTTCTTCCTTGCATTATACAAGCTTGGTGCCAGCTGTTGAGAGCCAACGATTGAAAGTCCATCTCCTCCTCAAATCGCAGAGCACTCTATTTAGCTGTTCAGAGTCAAACTTATCTTGGTATTTATAATGGTTGGCATTTTTCATATTGCCCAATAACCCCAGAAACTTAAGTAAATGATGACCTTAACAATTTGCACATCTTGAATAATATTGCCGAGATCTTCCACCTGAAAAATTAAGAACAAAGCATTCCCAAAACACAAACATATCTCGGTCCTCCACTAGCACTACCGGGATAACAATAACCCCATGTCTTTTGCAAACCATTTAACAAATTCAACATCATAAGAAGCACCAGTTGGTAACTTTGCCCAGAGATAAATTACTCCTTTTCTGCCCTTTACCGTATTTGCACTGTCACCTCTTGGTGCATCCAAATTTATATCTTTGTTTTTAAACCCTTCCTTCACCCATTCAGGGCCAAGCTCCAATGAATACAGAGCAAGATTTTGTCCAATGATTGAAGCACATATGGGATATTATCTTGTGTTTTGAGCGGTTGTGTTCCAAGGCCCATATATGTGTGTAACAGAATATGAATAACATAGAAAGAATGCCAAAAAGACTTCAGGAGAGTAAACAAAATCCTCAAGAACCAGTGTTATAACCGGAAGCTCAACATCCCCCAATTTAACTTTTTGCATGTCCTCATGCGAACGAATTCACCTCTTTTAACATTGGCATGGTAATAGAATGTTAATAGTCCCAAGAACTGCCCATCTTGATTAATAGGAACTACTAAGAAGAACCCCTGCACCAGCAGAAAAGTCAATAACTTATCCACTTTATCAAACCTTTCCAAACCTTCTAAGAGTCGGATGCATTTTCTTGTAATAGTGTTGCAATGATATCAAGAAGAGTGCCACAACAATGAGTGAGGTTTTGTAAGAATCCATAAGAAGAAGACTTCATAATTATAAAAAACCTTAGCAACCCAATCAAGAAAGAAGCCAAGAATCTGCAATAAATGTATCAAATCCGTAGATGAGTCATCATATGGTTCGAGGGAGATGAGATGAGACTCCGTCTAAGTGAGCTAGAACATTCTGAATTATGGAGAGTCCTCATCGAATATGTCCACCTGAAATCAAAGAATGCAGCATTTCTAATACAATAAGTCATGAACCCTATAAATTGTATTAAATCATTAAAATAAAAGGAAATTAAGAGATGACCATACGTTACTAGACCTGTTGGGTATTTAGTTGTATGAGTGAAAATATAAATGTGTTTATGAGGTGAGAGAGTGAAATAAGGGGTGTAGAAGGGAATGTAGAGGGTTCAAAAAGTGTTATATCAGCGAGCTAACAATCATATGGCCACTAAAATGACCCCATGAAGTTTATCAGATGCATTAACAACCACCTACTACTCTCTATCTTCCGTGTGTTGGGGCTCAGAATGTCATATTTTCATCCACCTTTCCTTCAATTATTCCTACATTTCATCCCCACCAACCTTTGCCATATCATTTTCATAAATACATTTGGGTTTCCACATCATTATTTCCACTTTATTCATCTTAGTATTAAAAGTGTGAATTTATGATTAAATATTAGAAAATATGCCATGTTTTCATATATATCTCACTCATGTGAGCTTTGTAATGTGTAGGAATATGTATGATTAATTCAAAGAGACTTCTCAATATCTCTTCCATCATTCCAAAGGAGATAATTATAATTATTCAAGCCTCTTTTCAAGGAGAAGATCATGGAGATTTGCTTAGAATATCTTATCTTAAGATATATGAGAGATATGTGTGAGGATCGAAGGGATCATATCTTGTAATAATGGGAAAGTAGTTGAGAGTGGTTGAGAGAATAGTGGATCCTAATAATGAGATGGTTATCCCATCTTCAAGGCTTCATGTATATAAGAGAGTGCTCTCTCTTCATGAGAAGGGGACAATTATAATTAGAGTTGGAATTAGAGTTAGAATTCAATGAGGATGTGATTGTAATCAAGAGAAGGGAATTCTTAGTTTGTTATTCTTTCATGTTTTATCATTTGACTATTGTAATAAGGATTTGAGATTGATATATTGTATGAGCTCATGTATGTCTTTGTTGTTAACTCTTCACATGCTGTATTTCCCTTAGGCAATTTCATGCTTTCCTAGTTAGCGTTTCAATGCTTTATTAGATTAGTTTGATTTCAGAAACATAGATTAGATTGGATTAGTTCTACTTCACCTCGTGATACAAGGTGTGCTTCACGGGCCTATCGCACTGCTGACACTAAATGGTTGGGCACTACAACGCTATTATAACGGTATTACATATTTCTGCCTTAACATTTTGATTGCTGCCGGGAAGCAATAAGGATTGAGGTATCGAGAGACTGGGCTGAGGGTCCTACCAATGCAGCGACCGAAGGTCCCGGCCTCAGAGATTAAACAATTGTTCTCGCAAGTGCCAGCCGAGACTGGGATAAGGGTCCATGCTTCATGGAAGGGATTAGAAGGTCCCGCTCTCTGTAGATTTCAATTTCGCGGATCGCATGCTGCAGGCGCGCCTACTTATGCGTATCTCATGTTCTCCCCGCCAACATGTTCCTAACTATGTGTCGAGGTGATGAGGGGAAAAGCCTTGCGTCGGTTCGAGGCACCTAAACGCTCTCAGGCCTCATTTGGGACAAGTATGCAGAGTGTGTTTCAATTTCCGCAAGAGTGTTAGTCAGGAAATGTATTTAGGTTCCTAATACTTAACGGAAGGAATTAGACATTGGTCTGTTCTCTGTTAGATAGATAGCTTCAATGTGTAATAACTTTCCCCACTACAAATGGGTTCTCGCAGAACGCAGGAAGAGTGTTTTGTGTTTCAGCAAAGAGTGCTTTGTTTCAAGAGTGTTTCAGCAATTGTGATTTTCAGATTTTCATTTAATTTTGATGTTAAAGAATCCCGTCTTCTTTTTAACATGATTTAACTATGAGTATAAGCTTGGAACAAATCACTCAAATCCTTAAGGAAGTCGGATTTCCTTCTAGAAGAGAAGATCTTGATAGCAAACGAGATCTTAATTAATTCTCCGTAAATCGCATAAATGAATCAACATACAAGAATGCTTATGATGAGGAGGACAATAAGGACGGAAGATGATGTGAGGAGACAAATTATCATGAGAGCCCCATCAACAAATGGTTTCGGGCAGTACCGTTAAAGTCATTTAGTTTTCTTTCTCTTTGATAATTTAGAGTTTCAACAAGCTTTCCAATTATCTTTGTATATTCATGCATATTCTCGATTATCATTTGTGAAGTTGGAAGAAAATATATGCATACTACTATTACGTGAATGGTTTCACCGGAAATTTGATTACACGTAACTATTTTTTAATTTCTAATTAGTATAGGATAGGCAGGCTTTCATTTTCAGTTTTCACTTTCTTTTCTTAGGAATAAGTATACTCTCCTCCTTCGTACGCAATCACAGGATCAGGAAGTAGGGATGATTAATAATGTTTCTTAGGAAGTATAATGATGCCTAAATGCTCCATTTGGAAAAAAGAAAAAATTAAGAATAAACATGTGATACTGGAACAACAGAACAAAACAACAACCGTAATAAAGAAATTTCAAACAGCGCCACTTCCATTTTTTTTATTATTATAAATTTGTAAATTTAAATTCTAATTTAATCATTTTCTGAAAATACAAAACGAAAAAAATATATATATCTTCAAACAACCGCTATATATAAATAAACACTGCCGCTATATGCCTAAACACTGGCCACTATATGCTGAAACACTTTTTGCAACTATGTCATAACCAAATTGTTTGTATAGCTTGGCTTAAACCCTGCAATTTGAAATCTACAAATCACAACTTGAACTCAGTCCTGCGAATAAAACAAAACCAATAAGCCTTAAAGTCATATAAGATAGTCGAACAAGAAATTGACATGGTGTTATAAAGATGTCAAAACAAGAAATCTAGGCGTCGCTACAAAGATGTCAAACAAGAAATTCACATAGTGTTACAAAGATGTCAAACAGCGTAATTTTTTTTTATATGTCAAAATGCTGAAATCTTTGACATGGTGTTACAAAGACAGTCGAAACAAGCACTTTTTTTTTACATGCCCATGCTGGTTGAACTGCGGTTCTCTGTTTGGTTTATTTCTAGTTTTGAGTTGCATCAACACCGCTTTGTTTCCCATCCTTATCCTCAGAATCTCGAAATTAACTTTGAAACAAAACAATGAAAAGAAAACCTTAGTTTGCAATTTGAATTTATATATCGTAATAATGCACACATAATAAATGAAAAACATAAGAATAAATAGATTACAACAGTTTATCAAAAGCATGGCTATGGGATTACATTACAACAATTTATTTGGCATGAACCTTGCAAAATGAGGATATGAAACTGCTTCATCCAACATTCACCCGAATTCACGTTGATATTTTTGCTGAAAAACTTAAATAAAACTTAGTTACATGCCCGCTGCCATAAGCACTTCAAGGGTCTAGTTGAGTTTTTCATTAAAAATCCATGGATTGTTATGATCACTCACATATTTCTTCAAGCCCGAATGTTATTATTAGAATTACTTTTTAATAATAATGTTATGTTCGTAGACAAGGATTCTAGTATAATGTTGCATCTTGGGTTATGTTTCCTCAGCTTTAAAATCCTTTTGTTTTGTTAGGGAAGATCTATTAAAATCCTGGAAGTTCGCTTTTCATTTCTTTAGAACTCTCTCATAACTGGATCAGAACGCAAAACCGCTATAACAAATAGCTGAAAATAAACAGAAACTCTCGATTTGAAATTTTTTCACACCAACTTCGGTGCAATTTTTGAGAAAACGGTGACGAATTTCAAAATCCAGGACACGTGGCCTTTGTGCAGAAGGGTCTCATGTAGCTGACTCACTGTTTATTTTTGAAAAATTTTCTTGGTTTGAGAGAAGTTTTGATTTTTCAGAACATGAAAATGCTCAATTTCGGGATGGATGATTTTTAACAACAGTCAAACTCAAACTCAGTTGGAAGAAATGGCAGATTCTTTATGGACAGGAGCCTGATTGCAGATTTGGTATGGGTGGAGGCTTGAGCCATGACAAAATCGAACAACCAAGGAGGGCCAAAACAATAAAATTTTCATGATCTATATATGTTCTTGGAATTTATGATTAATGTGTTTTGGCAGGCATTGTATTACAAGATCGCACTGTTGGATCTTGGGAGAATTCAGGCTTTGTTGTGTTGTTATTTAATGATGTGCTAAGGGATCTCAGCCTGCCTTTTCATTTATTGTCTTTGTGCATGGTGCACTTCAAAGTGATTCAATTATTGAAAATTCTACAGCTACTACTTCAGGGAGCATTGTAGCTATATGGTTACTTTCTATGATGGCATCTCATGATAGAAAAAGTAAGTTTACTCAGGAGGCTAGTGCAATTGAGGATCCTCACAGAGAATTTCCAGCCAATTTTCCTCTCAAGTTGTGTGTACTGACACTGAAGAAAATGGCAATATATGGGTATGTGCTCTCTTACTGGTAATTCTATTTGCAAGATAGGGATATATTCGTGAACCTGCAACAATGCTAGCCATCCCTGCACTTGCAACTTCACCGAAATCCGAAGAAACTGCGAACAAATACTTTGCTACACAAGCTCTAGCTAGTCTGGTCTGTAATGGCAGCAGATGTACATTGCTTGTTGTAGCTAATTCTAGTGCTGCTAGTAATGGTAGAAGCTGGGGCTATAGAAGCCTTGGCAAAGTATCTCTTTCTTGGTCCTCAAGATGCTATAGAAGAAGCACTAGCAGAATTATTAAAGATTCTTTTTAGTAGTCCTGAGATACAACAACATGAATCTGCTGTTGGAGCTATCAATTAGCTGGTTGCAGTATTATGCTTGTGTACTAGGGGATCAAGATACAGTGTAGTAAGAGCTTTGGAAGGTCTTTTTACAGCAAACCACATTATTGAAAATCCTTCAAGAGCTTGCATTTGTGTGATGTTGAAAAGAAGGAAAGACTTTGCCTCTGCCTTGGATCACATAGAACCTGCATGGTAAAGACATGTTGAACAAGAATAAAAGCAGATGGAAAAGTCTCATTAGACTTGCGCTTTGCACTTTCACGTTAATCGGATTATAGTTGTCGGGCCTTGATAATTTTATACATTTTCTTATCACAAGTGGTACTAAACATTGATCGCGGATTTTTTTTTTGCCTTTAGCATAATTTCCCTCTTTATTTTCTCTCCTTGTGGTATTATAGAAATAAAACAAAAACATTAAAAATTATAAAGATTTAAAATTATAAAACTCAAAACATTGTAAATGGATCTTTCCACTTCCTGGAACATTATTGAAATTATGTTTTAACGCTAATTCTTGAGTTATCAAACAGTTTGATTAAGGGGATTGCCTACCGGCAACAGTAAAAAAGACACATTTCTTACTTCCTTATTTTACTGTTGGCATTTGTACTCATTCCTGCATTTTATTTTTTTCAATGATCTCACAATTTTGCAGCAGGTTTAGTACTAACATTTTACATGTTCAAAGATGATTACATTTGCTGCTGCTACGATTTTTCAAGAATCACAAACATTTAACAAACATGCTTTGATCAACAGCTTGACGAAGTTGTTACTCGTCATAAACATCATGACGCTTGCTGTTACACTGAAACCTTTCATAACCCATTTGCATCATGCATGTTTATCCCTATTTTTCATTCAAATGCACATTAAGTCATCCATGTATGAAGCCTATATGCCATCGCCTTATCAGTCACAACTTCACACATGCCTATTTTTCTCTGAATCGCACACATTCCTTTATCCCTTTCAGTCCATTTTTGCCTTCTTTTTCCATATCAGTTCGCCCTTTTGAATAAAACCATTCAGTTCCCTTTCGATGATTACATTCCCTTGTTTTCCTCACGCCGATACATTAATCGCTTTGCTCAAGAGTTCTTTCCATTGATAGTCCCACCAAATCTTTTTGTACACACTCACGTTGACTGGATGGGATTCCTTAATACCCACCTTTCAACAAGTCTTGCCCCATCGACCAACATCTTTATCCGATATAGACTAGAGTCCATTTTGAGTACCGAGGTTTTACCTTTAATGGCAAGTTCTCTCGCTGCAATCATGGGAATACATCAATGTCCCTAATCGTCAGATCTTGCAAGTGGCTCGACATCAACTCATCTATTCACACTTCACAAGATGTACTCATGTACCTTGGCACTCATTTACATCAATGGTGGAGTTTCACGATTGGTTAACGACATTCATCAATAATGGTCGTGAACTAATGATTTGTTTTCATGCTCACATCGACACATTTATTCGCATGACTGAATTGTACCATTGGTTTTGTAGCAGTGTGAAGACTATACACTTTTTTCATGACTCCTCAGCAGTTACAACAACACGACTTCAGCTATATGAGATTACTACAAGTCCACTTTTGTACTTCCTCTTTCCATGATTCATCGTACATCTGCCCAGATCCCTCCACTGGTGACATTCTTTTGATTCAAGAAGGGATAATCGCTAGGTAGTTCCACTGTCATTGTTACACCAAGTATGGCAGCTGCGTGAGTTCCCGCGGGTTGCCGGTGCGAGTGCTACTACAGCAACTGGCCATCTTCACATGATCCTACAATAGTGCCATCTTTCATGTTACAACAACAATGCCATTCACCGCTACATTTTCATGATCCTGCACCATTGACACCTTCCATATTCTACCAATCACATTCACATATTCTTTTCTCCAACAGTTACAACAATTGCAACTACAACAACAATCAACTTTCACATGATCCTGCAGCAATGACATATTCCATGATCTAGCAACCGCATAAGCCATATTCCTATTTCATAGTTCATCAACATTTTGAGTAAGTGAAGGTATGTTGTTTTCAAGCTTTAATCAAGGAAATTTCTTCTATGTCGACTTGAATATTTTGGAAATTCTCACCACACTTCATTTCCTTTTTCCCTTCCATGAACTACACCATGTTGCATGGGGGCATGCAACCAATTGGGCCAGGGAAACCATTCATAGCCACCACATTTTTCCACCATCATTCATTTTCATTCCATTTTACACTTCCTCAAAAATTTCTTTTCCAACGATCCCCCATGCACTTTACTTACCGCATTGATCTACACCTTGCATGATTCATAAAAGATAGAGAAAAGGATTTCTTATACTCGGTTATTCTCTCTTATGAACATTGATAGCTTATATTTTCAAGTGAATATATGGGTACAATTATTATCATGTCAGCAAGAGAAAATAATGAAATGAATGTTGTTAACACAAGAACCAATATTCTTATATTCATGGTTGTTACATAAGAACCAAACTATAGGAAAAGTCATTGTTATTGGAAACTAAAATATGGGAAATTTATTATCATAACAAAGAAGAAAAATAATGAAATGAGTGTTGTTAACACAAGAACCAACATTCTTATATTCATGGTTGTTACACAAGAACCAACCATAGGAAAATGTTAGTTGTTACTCATGTCTCCCACATATCCCGGAAACATTCATTATTAAAAATACATCATCAATCAAAGCCTAAGTTCGAATGCCAAAGGTTCTTCAGATCCATGAATGTATTGCATGAGGACATGCAACAAGTTAAATTGGGGGGCATGTTGGGACTCATAAATGTCGATTTTCATCCACCTTTCCCTTCACTATTCCTACATTCATCACCAATTAAACCTTCACATATCATCTTCATAAATACATTTGCTCTCTACATCATTATTTTCCAACCCCATTCATTTCCTTAGTATTAAAAGTGAATTTCTATGATTAAATATTAGAAAATATACATGTTTTCATATATATCTCACTATGTGTGAGCTTTGTAATGTGTAGAATATGTGGATGATTAATTCAAAGAGACTACTCGAATATATCTTCCATCATTCCAAAAGAGATAATTATTCAAGCCTCTTTCAAAGGAGAAAGATCATGGAGATTTTAAGAATATCTGGTCTAAGATATATGAGAGATATGTGTGAGGGATTTAGCGATCATATCTTGTCACAATGGGAAAGTAGTTGAGAGTGGTTGAGAGAATAGTGATCCGTAATAATGAGATGGGTATCTTATCTCAAGGCTTTCATGTATACAAGAGAGTGCTCTCTCTTCAAGGAGAATTCAATTAGACAATTAGAGAATTAGATTCACCAGGACTCATTGAGGATGTGATTGTAACGAGAAGGAATTCTCTTAGATTTGTTATTCTTCCATGTTTTGTCATTTGGATATTGTAATATGATTTGAGATTGATATATTGTTAAGCCTTCATTGTTGTTAACTCCTTCTCACATGTTGTATTTCCCTTTTGCAATTTCATGCTTTCCTATTAGTGTTTCAATGCTTCCTTAGATCAGTTTGATTTCAAAGAACACGCATTAGACTAATAAGGTTCTACCAAATTCCGTGACAGTCCTGCATATACAGTGTGTGTGCTTCGTCAGTCTACGTACCCCGGGTTGACAATTAAATGGTTGGGCAAGTACTACAACGTTATTATAACGACATATATTTCGCCTAACACCAGGCACATGAAAGGTCCAATCTATTGATACAATTTTGCAAGGTTGAACAACCACCCTCACGGGTCTAAAGGATAACCTCCACATGGCTCAAAATCACATGAAACAACAAGCAGACCAACATTGTTCAGAAAGGGTTTTTCAGGCAGGTGATCTGGTGTTTCTCAAACTCCAACCTTACAAAAAGCACATCTCTCAAATCCCAAAGACATCACAAGTTGGCACCCAAATGTTATGGCCCTTATCAGATCATCAAGCATATTGGTTCATTGGCCTACAAATTGGCCCTTCTAGCTACTTCCAAAATCCATCCTGTGTTCCATGTTTCTTGTTTGAATAAAGTGGTGGGAAAACATTGCAGAGTCCAAACCATCCTTCCTGAATTAGATGAAGAAGGTTCCCTTTGGCTCCAACTAGAATAAATACTCAATGCATGGGAACGTCGGTTGCATGGTAGAAATATAAAGGAAGTTTTTATCAAATGGAATGACACCTCTCCATAGGATGCGACTTGGGAACCATCGACCATACTCCATCAATTTCTGCATCTTCAACCTTGAGGATAATGTCGCTTTTGAGGGGGGAGGGCATGTTAGGATCCAATCCTAACCCCTGTTTGTGGATCATTATTTAGTATGATATGTTTTCTATGTAATAAAGATCGACATTAGTTAATAAGGCCTATTAAATAAAGGAGAATAAGTCAATGTAAGAAGACCTAATAGAAGCTTCCGCTTGTAGAACGATCATCCTCTAGAAGTTTCCTTAGAAAATAGAATTAGTATAAATAAGAGTAGGAGGTATTGGATAGTTTTTCTTGATAATTATTGTAATAGAGAACTGCTCTGCTGGAGGTTTCCCCCTCGAAGAGGCAAGTGAGCATTGTTTCCTATCAATAAAGGTATTATTTTGGTGTTTTGGTTTCATCTACTTTGTTGTTCCGTTGTTATTCTATGAAATATTTTTGTTTCTAGTTATTATAATAGATATGGTACCTTACATTATGCCCTAAATAAATAAGGGTTTACTTTGGGTACCATCCTAAGAAAGAAGGGAAATTACTAGGGTTTTCCCCTACAATATGTTATCTAATTTATTAAAAACAAAAACCCATCAAGTTGGACTACAAGAAGATAAGGTAGGGGAAAATATCATTGGAATCAAATTATTAGAAAACTACCATGATTGCTCTCAAGGAATATTACCTGGCCTTCAATCAACATGAACCTCTTGTTTTCAACCAATCACCCACAAGCTAATTCATTTGCATTCTTTGTTATACTTTACCTTAGGAAATCCATCCCACTCAGTGTTGTAAACAAAGCTTTTGTTTTTCAAAAAACTCAAATTTGTTTGTAAATGAGCATAGTTGTCACATATTTTCTCACAAATAATCTACCATCATTCTAGCCACTCTATACTATGTACATTGCAACATTTTTCAACATTTCCCAAATAGCATTAATTAGTCAAATGATTAAAAATAATGCAATGTACATATTAAATAAAAATCATTATAATGATAGTAGGTTATCTTTGAGAAGAGTTGTGATGGCTATGCTCATTTGTATAAGTCCATAACAAGTGGTTGAAACTACATTTTATAATGATTCCAAGAAAACCTAAAATGCAAGAACACTAATCCTAATATGATAAAGGATGAGTAGGGATGTTGCACTAGTTGAATCTGAGTTGTTTGAAAAAAGGGGACCCTTGCCAAGATCATAACCTTTTTTATCCATCTTCCTTTTTGCAAATTATTTATCTCATTTGAAAGAACATTATAACAATGAATCAAATCCCTAGTCATTATGCATAACAACTTCAAAAAGTGCATGGGGAGGCCTTGCAAAATGTATTAAATTCATAACCTAAAATTTCGTAGTCCTAGGATCATTTTGAGAAGGCCTTGTATGGCCACCTAGATTAGTCCTCCCCTCTTGAGTATAAAATGGTTCCCATTACATAAGTTCATGTAGAAGATGGGGAACTCCTACTAGATTTGGTTCATAAGAAACCATTTTCTTTTTGTTAAGATGTTAGGGTCCTACCCTCCCTAAATTATCTCCTAAGTAGATATATAGGTGTTACAATTATATTTTCCACCCTAGGGCACATAGAGAACCTTCTCAACAGGGGCACTAGAGTATACATGTACATGCACCATTCTACACATTTTCATTTTTTCCATTTTTCAAGGGATTGTTATTGATTTGGATTTATGAGCGGAACGAAATGAATAATAGATTGAATACAATAACATAGAGATACAGAGAACAACAAAAGATATCCAGTGAACAATAACTTCTATTAAATAAATAAAATAGATTGAAATTGTAAAACTACAGAACTGAAAACAACTTGCTCGAATGGTGGTAGTTATATCTGAGAAGAGATGTGGCTTCTATATGCATTTGTCTTAGCATAATGATTACAATGAGGCTCTAGAGGTCTTTTTAACATTACTCATGAATTCCAAAACCCTAGACATCCAAAAACCTAACCCTAGGAGATGAAACACCAAAAGGTATGTGGGCCCTGATGGGTAAGTTGGTACCTCAACTTCCCAAGGTCGTAACTTTTTCATATGCTCTTATTTTTAGGCATGTGATAGCCTGGTGGAAAGGTATTTTCAAGAAATACACGTTTTGTCGTCAAAATCTGACTCCGTCTATAGTTTGACTATGGAAATCCCAAAAAATGATGTTTATGGCCACAAAACAGCCCCAAAAGTATGTATAGATGTACTGACATGAAAATTCCAAAATAATCCATTTGGATTAGGTGGGAGGCCACCAATATCCACCTGGAAGTTGTGTCGGGCTTCAGACAGCCCTAGAAGTGCATAACCCATAATTACAAAAAATTATAGAAGAACGTGCTCAACTAAAAATTGTCAAGATGAGCTAGTTGGAATAGGTGGATGGCCACCAATATCCACCTGGATCATACCTCCCCCCTTAGAATTTTGTTGAGTGCCCCCATCAGGTGGGGAAATTTCTATTGAATTTGGCCCTGGGTGAGCCACTTTCCTTGGTGCAGGAGTTTCCCTACCTTGAAAACCCGATAAAGCTGGATCCTCTGTTGGCGAGTTCCCTTGACCTATGTGTCCACTATATAATCATTGGATGCTTGTTCCATGCAGTCAAGTTTGAGCTATGTTGGTGTCAATTTTTTTTCTATCTCAGAGGTGTCCAATAATGGTGGAAAATATGGCAAAGGAGGTTCACATTGAACATTGGGTGGAAGCCAAGGAAGGGGGGAGTGTTGAACTCAAAAGCATTGTCACCCATAACCTTGGTGATAGTGTAAGGCCCATAGTGAAGTAGACGCAGCTTCCAATGGGGCTCTGTGAGGTGCTCTTTCTACAAATGTAACCAAACCTTGTATCCCACCTGAAACTTTTGCGGTACCCGGTGTAGATCATTGTGTTGCTTATACTTAGCATTGGCTTTCTTCAAAAATATCATGGACCTATTGGAAAATGTGCTAAATACACTCAATGAATTGGGTGGCTTTGTCGTCCTCATCCTAAACATGGGAAGATTATGCCTGTGTGGTTGCAAGAGGTAGTGCAACATCCATGGGACCCAAGGGTTAGAATCCTAGCCCCACCTAAAATGGGCTATGGCCGGTGGAGCTATGGAGAACCTTGTTGTAGTTGTGTTGAACATAGGAAAGACTCTCATCCCTTGTACGTGGATGCTTAGAGCTATACATGTGTAGGATGTGCACAATCATATGATTGACGACCTTGGTTTGGCCATTATTTTTGGGGTGGAAGGCAGTGGATTTAGTGAGCTTGGTGTCCAACAGTGACTAGAGGCTCGACCAAAATGTGTTGAGGAACCTGTTGTCTCGATATAAGATGATGGTTTTTGGTATCCCAAAATGGACCCACACCTATTTGAAGAAGAAATTGGCAGTTTCTACCATTGTGATGCTCTTATTGTAGGTTGTGAGAGTGGCCATCTTCGAAAACCGATCAACCACCACGAATACATAATCATTTCCTTTCTTGGTGGATGGAAGGCCAGACATGTAATCCATCGAGATGGATTACCAAGGCCTCTCGGGAATAGGAAGAGGAGTGTACAAGCCTTGCTTCTTAATGGATAGCTTGGAAATGGAACATGTAGTGAAATTTATGATATACTTTCTCACTTCATGTCACATTTTTGGCCCATAAAAATTCTTCTGTAGAACGACCACAATTTTCTCCACACCAAAATGTCCTACCATCTGAATGTAGTGAGCCTCCCAAATCACCTTTGCACGCTCGCTTGTTGGAAAACAAAGGTGGCCCAAATGGCATAACATTACATCATTAATGTGATATTATGTGACATTTGTGCCTGTACCAAAGAGTTGATAGGTGGTGGCGAAGTCAAGGCCATGTTGATAAAGTTAGGGCCACTCATACGCCTCATTCCCATAGGAATGGAGAATGGTGGCGAGTGTACCAATGGGAGGTCGACTGAGGAATTCAATGACACAATTTGTGCTCCCTGTCTTATAGTTGATGTTGAGATGGAACTGTTGCATGTATGTGAACCAATTTTTATGGAGGTCGTTCTTCAATTTCCCCTGTGTCTGTATGAACTGCAGAGGATTGGAATAAGTGTGGATGATTGTCTCCTTTCCTAGGATGTAATGTTTCCATTGGAGAAAGGCTTGCACAATGGAATACATTTCCTTGTCATAGGTGAGGTATTTCCAGATGGTATCTAAGAGTGTCTCACTATGGTATGACACTGGATGACCATGTTGAGTGAGAACTGTGCCTAAAACATAGTCATAGGCATCATTCTCAATCTCAAATGGTTGTTGCAGATCGGGTAAGGAGAATACTAGACCTGAGCACAAGTGATTCTTAAGATCATCAAATGCTCATTTTTTTCCCTTCCCCCATGTGAACGTTTCCTTTCCACCACCATTTTTCACTTGGTTGAGGTCCCATGCAATATGGGAGAATCCCAACATGAACCTACGGTAGAATTTTTCAAGCCCCAAGAAGCTCTAAAGCTCGGTAAGTATGATTGGGGATGGACAATCATGGATGAATTAGATCTTAGCTGGATCCACATGTACCCCATGCTCATCAATGATGCATACCCCCAGCCTTCGAGCTGAGATCTGCACAGGATCGTTTTAATTCTCCTCTGAGTCGAATTGACTCTCCAATTTCCCTACGGGAAATCTTCACACACACAAGAGTGTATCCATAGGTCCTTCCTAAAAAACCCTCGCTATCCAACTTAACTCTAGGCGTGAGCCTTACACTTCCATACAACCACTACCTAGTCCTTGTGCAAGCGCCTTTCGCAACTCGTGTGTTCATGGGTCAAAGACCTCGACTTTTCTTCACCAAACACTGATACTCAAGACGTGATGGGATATGGCTCCTCCTTGTTATCACCCTCCACACGTGACCACCGGCTAGAGATAAGTAATAACCTCACTCGCAACTTGCGAGTTCAGGAGTTGAAGGGTTGAATCTCTGGGCCCTTCTTTTACAAAACTTCGAGATGCGAAAGTCAAAGAAGACTTGACTCCTTCAGCACTTCTCGCGGCTCACAACTTCGCGAGTTGGTTTGTTGAGCCTTTGTGCTCCTTTCTCACAAGAACCCAAAGCATGAGAAGTCAATAGAGTGTTAACCCTCTCCAAGGCGATGAGTGTCCCCCTGTCAACCACGCAGTCGTCACTTGATGGATGCACCACGTGTTCACACGATACCTCGGCCCTCGGTCCTTCATGAATTTTGCAGTTGAAACTAATTCCTCCCAACCTCTGAAACCCTGATATGCGATATAGAGAAGAGGTTTTGATCTGATGGTTTCTCCTACTTCTCGCTACTCGGGAGTTCGCACAACCAAAGGATTTGGTCTGCTCTTCGAACTCACGAACCCCGAGTTCGAAAGAATGATCCAACTGCCCGAACTGATCATGATCGATAGTCTTCGTTGATCCTTGACACTAGAGTGGTGGGTTCATCCGACTCCTAACCACCCTACAGCTTTACTAGATCCTATGGTCCCCGCAACTTCACGAATTCTCCACTGAGATATCTGACCGTTCGATTCTTTCCTCTGAATCTCTGGCCCAAATTGACTCAACGTTCTTCCACCTGAACTTAACTTCTATGTGACGCCTTCGATTTCCATCTCCCTTTGAAGTGTTTCGATCTTCATCTTCCTTTGAAATGTTCAAAGGTGTTATCCCTCCTGAGATTTCACTTGTAAACTCAATTCTCTAAAAGGACTCCTGCACGCACTCCTTGCGACAATCTTTCAAATACTCCAGGGTATTTGGTCTTTCAACTCTATGCACTCTCAGCAACAATAGTCTTTTACTCTTTAGCCTTAGTTGATAATTTCTAAGGCCTTGACTAGCCTGTGCACACCTTGCATGGCTTTTGTGCTTCACCTACACTTCCGCTGGAATGAGAACAACAGTATTCCTCCTGAGATTTCTGAGATAAAAATCAGAACCCTTGTCGATGCACACCTTGTGGACGTTTCACTGCACTCCTTGCAGGAACTCTCTCAGGAAGAGAAATAGTTGAAACTCATTCTTCTCTCTCAGACTTCATACATTCAACATGAAATCATACATTCAACACAACATAGCATCATAACAAATTCATAATAGAGAGAATAAAACAACTGTAAGCATACCATTCAGCATATGTAAATAGCAAACATCATAACACCATGAAATCTGAGTCAGAGCTTCATATATTAACTCAATTACTCCTGTACATGGGTTCTTCTCTACATCTCTCTGCTATAGCTCTCAATGTTGATAATGTTACAAAAGATACAACAATACAAGAGTGAGGGTGTCTATATCTGTTTTCCCTCCTACACTTCTAAACTATCTAATCTCTTAATTCCAATCTACCTACTTTACATTAAGCAGACTTAAATGCCTATTACATATGATAGATGAGAGTAATCTCTCTAGATCCATTCCTATATTTGAAACATAAATTCAAGTACACTCCTCCTAACTATTACATTAATTCTTTTGGTTTCAAAATTCAAAATGCTCTTCATAAAAACGTGCCCCTTTTCTTCATCCATGCGTCCAGCTATTTCTTTGGCTAGGCGCATGCCTTGGATTTGTTCGATTCTCCTACATCATACTCCCTCGCTTGAAAATTTTCATGAACTCCTATTCATGAGCTCTTGCATGGTCTGTCCATGCTTATGAATTTTTGCTTCATCTTCCCAACTAGCATCTTCAACTAGATGTCCCTTCTGTTTGACCAAGTATTCAAAATACTCTTTTCTCCTGGTCTTTCTGCTAATCCACTTGTCAATTATGCTTTCCATCTGTGGCTTTTCAGCTACAGGCATTTGTTTGGTCCACTGAACTTCTTTCTGTTCTTCCTTTGTTCCTGCTTCTTCAGCTCTGTAAGGGTACAAATCTGCAACATTGAATATCGATGAGATTCTGACCCCATCGAGTAATTCAATCTCATATGCGTTTGCCCCAAATTTCCTTATGACCTTGCACAGTCCAATATTTTTCATCTTCAGTTCATTATACGTTCCCCTTGGGAACCTTTCCTTCCTCATATGTGCAAGAATCAGATCACCAAATTCAAATTGAAGTTCTCACATGTGTTGATCTACTCTCTACTTGTATTCTTGACTTGAACTCTACAATCGCTTCTTAATTCGACTTTGAAGCTCCTTCATTCCTTATGCAAAGTCTTCTGCACTAGCACTCCTGAATTTAGCATGTTATGAATCTTTTAATTCAGAAACTCCCCTTGGTTGCATTCCATATACAATCTGGAATGGACTCTGCCCTGTGCTTCTGTTGAGTGAGTCATTGTAAGAAAATTCCACCTGTGGCAGAATGTGATCCCACTGACTGTGGTGTTCAGTCACTAAGATCCTCAACAAGTCTCCCAAGCTTTTGTTCATGACTTCTGTCTGCCCATCCATTTGAGGATGATATGTTGAACTAAAAGACAAACTTGTCCCTAGATTTTTCCATAATGTCCTCAAGAAATGTCCTACAAACTTAGTATCCCAATCAGACACAATACTCCTTGGTAAGCTGTGAAGTTTGACGACTTCCTTGAAAAATAGGTTCGCAATATGAGTTGCGTCACTAGTTTTCTGGCATGGTATGAAATGTTCCATCTTTGAAAATTTGTCTACTACCACAAAGATTGAATCACATCCTCTTTGTGTTCTTGGCAGTCCCAATATAAAATCCATGCTCACTATGTCCCACGGCCTTTTTGGTATGGGTAATGCTTGATATAACCCCGTGTTTGCCTTTTCCCTTTTGTGTGCTGACAAATCCTGCATCTGTCCAAAAATTTCTTAACATCTGTCCTCATCCCTAGCCAAAAATATGAGCCATTCAACTTTGAGAACATCTTGTCATGACCAAAGTGTCCGACCAATCCTCCACTGTGTTTTTCCTTCAACAGGTTCTCCCTCATGGAGCATTTTGGAATACATAGTTGATTGCCTCGGAATAATAACCCATCCTGGATCATATAATCAGTCCATTGGCTTCTGTCCCTGAGAATTGGATTCTCAGATGCCTCATACGCTTCCTTAAAATCTGGGTCATCCTTATACATTTCTTTGAGCTTATCAAAACCCAAAGTCTTGACTCTAAATTCCTGCATAAGAAAACATTTCCTACTCAAAGCATCAACAACTTTGTTAGCAGTTCCAAAAATATGCTTAGTTACAAAAGTAAAATTTTACATGAATTCAACCCATTTAACATGTTTTTGGTTCAACTTCTCTTGTTGAGTCATGAATTGCAAAGCATGATTATCACTGTAAAAAACAAACTCTTTAGGAACCAAATAATGTCTCCATTTCTTTAGTGCTTGTATGACTGCATAGAATTTCTTGTCATATGTGGAGTATTCAATCTTCGCTTCATTTAATTTTTCACTAAAGTATGTGACCGGCCTATCATCTTGGCTCAAGACCACTGCAATTGCAAATCCACTCGCATCACACTTGACCTGGAATGTCTTGCTAAAATCTGGCAAAACCAGAATTGGTTGCTCAGTGATCTTCTTCTTCAGTAGATTGAAGCTCTTCTCTGCTTCTTCTGTCAAGTGAAAAGATTTGTGTTTTTTCTTCACCGTATCCATCATTGGTGCGCTAATTCCAATGAAGTTTCGAATGAATTTCCTGTAGAATCTTGCCAAACCATGGAAGCTTCAAACTTCAAACATGCTCTTCGGCGATGGCCAATTCTTAATTGCATCTACCTTTTCAGGATCCATCTTCAACTCATTCGCAGAGATAAGAAAACCCAAATGAATGAGTTATGTCCTCATAAATGATGATTTCTTCATATTAATCAACAATTTCTCTTACTGTAATCTCCTCATCACTGCAGCTAAATGCCTTAAGTGCCCTGATTCTATCTCGCTGAAAATTAATATATCATCAAGATATAAAATGATGAATTTCCCTATGAAATCTTTCAGGACTTCATTCATCAATATCATGAAAGTATTGGGTGCATTTGTTAAGCCAAATGGCATGAAAATCCATTCATATAGCCCCTCATTCATCTTGAATGTTGTCTTCCATTCATCACCTTCTCTCATTCTAATCTGATGATATCCTCTTTTCAAATCAATCTTTGAAAAAAATCTTGCTCCACTAAAGTAATCCATCAAGTCGTCCATCCTTAGTAAAGGAAATCTGTATCTGATGGTAATCTTATTGATTTCCCTTGAGTCTGTACACATTCTCCATCCTCTGTCTTTCTTTGGGTTGAGCACTATTGGAACAATGCATGGACTCAAGCTCTCTCGAATCAATCCTTTGTCCATTAAGTCTTGGATTTGTCTCTTAATTTCTTCATTTTCCTGTGGTGTCAACCTGTACGTGGCTTTGTTAGGTAAGCTAGCTCTAGGTATAAGGTCGATACTTTTGACAGGTGTCAACGAACAAGGTAGTTCGTCCACTACTATATCAGTAAACTCTTCCAGAAACTTCTGGATTTCTTCTGGTAAATCATATATTCTCGTACTGGTCAAAACAATTTTGGGCTTCCTGACCACAATAAATTGTGTGTCTTCCTTCTTCTTAACCTCCTTAAGAAGTTCCTTCCCACTCATGAGAAGTACAGTGTTGCTCATCTATGTTTTCACCTCTTTATCCTTAATCGGAAACAACATGTGAGTCCTACCATTTTTCTCCAGGGTGTACATGTTCTTTCTCCCATCATGAACTATGTTTTTGTCATATTTTCGTGGTCTACCCAACAATAGATGACAAACATCCATGGGAATGACATCACATAATATTTCATCCTTATATCCCCCTATTTTAAATTCAACTAAACACTGTTTAGTGACATTTACCTGATGTCCTTTTTGTAGCCATGAAACTCTGTATGGGCTTGGATGTACAACAGTCTCCAGCTCTAGCTTTTCTACCATCTCTGTAGATATGAGATTGTCTGTGCTACTGCTGTCCACTATGACTTTGAATACTCTGTCTTTGGTTTTGCAAGCAATTTGAAACAGACTGTTTCTTTGGGCTGGGTTCTCTGCCTCTTTCTCTAGCTTCAAGAGAACTTTCCTCATCATCAAAGATCTTCCACCCTCAACATCTTCTGCCTCAACATTTTGTCCTTGAGCTTCGGCAATGTGAGTTTCACCACCATATTTTTTCCTATCTGGGCACTCATAGGATTTATGTCCAATCTTTCCACAGACAAATCATTTTACTTCACTGCCTCTGGATCGAGGAAAAGTATTTCTATCAGCATACTTCCCTCTCTGTGAGCTTCCTCCTCTCTCATGTTAATTTTGAGGTTTCTTCCCCTCTTCTTTAGATTTCTGAGTTCTATCTTGGGCAATTGTTTTGCCTCTGGCTTGACTTCTACCTCAGCCTCTTTAACCTTGTTTTCAGCTCAGCTTCTCTTCAGCCTTCAGAGCCATCTGACAAGCATCTTCCACATCTCGAATGGTCATCATGCTCATCTCATATTGAACATCATACCGCAGACAATTCATGTACCTGGAAACTTTTTGATCATCGTTTTCCCGATGACCTGCCCTGATGTTTATCTTGTAGAACTCTTCAGTGTATTCCTTCACTAACATCAGCTTCTGTCTCAAATTTTGCATCCTCCGAAATAGAGTGATTTGATAATCCTTGGGTATAAATTTGGATTTCATGTTTGCAACCATTCTATCCCAGCTCTTGATGTTTTTCTTGCCTTTCCAGCATTTGTCAGCCTACAGTTCATCCCACCATAGTGTTGCATTCCCTTTAAGTCTAGTAACGAAATGTTTGACTTTCTTGTCTTCCTCGACATCCTCATAGTCGAAGTATTTATCCATAGCTCTAATCCAGTCTAGAAGCTCTTCAACATCCAGGTTTCCCTCTTACATGGGAATCTCCATTTTTTCTCTGGCACCTATCCTTGCAACAACCCTGAATAGGCGTTCGTCTGCAACATCTTTGACCACAACTTCTCTTGCTTTGTGTCCAGCTTCATTTTCACTTTTAACTTCGCTGATATCCCCGACGTCAACTGTACGCCTTTGTGCTATCTCCATGGCATCAAGCCTAGCATGTAATTCATGCATTTCTCTTTCCACTGCTAGATCAGGCATTGGCCTATCTTTTCTTCTCGGCGACATGGCTACAAAAGTTTTTCTTCTCCCTGCTACAAAAATCAAAGGATTTGTTCTGGTCTTTGATACGAAATTGACACAAACCGCCAACCCTCGGGTTGAGATCCACACAGGATCGTTCTAATTCTCCTCTGAGTCGAATTGACTCTCCAATTTCCCTACGGGAAATACTCACACACATAAGAGTATATCCACAGGTCCTTCCTGAAAAACACGCCCTGTCCAACTTAACTCTAGGCATGAGCCTTACACTTCCATACAACCACGACCTGGTCCTTGTTCAAGTGCCTTTCGTGACTTGCGTGTTTGGGGGTCGAAGATCCTCGAATTTTATTCACCAAACACCGATACCCGAGACGCAATGGGATATGGCTCCTTCTTGTTAGAACCCTCCACCCATGACCGTCGGCTAGAGCTAAGTACTAACCTCACTAGCAAATTGCGAGTTTAGGAGTTGAAGGGTTGAATCTCCAAGCCCTTCTTTTACGAAACTCTGAGACACAAAAGTCAGAGAAGACTTGACTCCTTCAGCACTTCTCGTGGCTCGCAACTTCACAAGTTGGTTTGTTGAGCCTTTGTGCTCATTTTTTACGAGAACCCGAAGCATGAGAAGTAAACAGGGTGTTGACCCTCTCCCAAGTGACGAGTGTCCACCTGTCAACCATGCAGTCCTCACTTGATGGACGCACCACGTGTCCACCCAAGACCTCGGCCCTCGACCCTTTGTGACTTTTGCAATCGAAACTGATTCCTCCCAAACTCCGAAACCATGATACGCAATATAGCGAAGAGGCTCTGATCCGATAGTTGCTCCTACTTCTCGCTACTCAGGAGTTTGCACAACCAAAGGATTTGGTCTGCTCTCCAAAATCACGAACCCTGAGTTTGAAAGAATGATCCAATGGCCTGAACTGATCACAATCGATGATCTTCGTTGATCCTTGACACTAGAGTGGTGGGTTCGTCTTACTCCTAACCACCCTGTAGCTTTACTGGATCCTACAGTCCCCAAAACTTCGAGAATTCTTCACTAAGAATTCTGACTGTTCGATTCTTTCCTCTAAATCTCTGGTCGAAATTGACTTGACGTTCTTCCACCTGAACTTAACTTCTATGCGACAACTTTGATTTCCATCTCCCTTTGAAGTGTTTCGATCTCCGTCTTCCTTTGAAATGTTCAAAGTTGTTATCCCTCCTGAGATTTCACTTGTAAACTCGAGTCTCTAAAAGGAATCCTGCATGCACTCCTTGCGGAAATCTTTCAAATACTCCAGGGTATTTGGTCTTTCGACTCTGTGCACTTTTGGCAACAAGAGTCTTTTAATCTTCAGCCTTAGTTGATAATTTCTAAGGCCTTGACTAGCCTATGCACATCTTTCACGACTTCTGTGCTTCACCCACACTTCTGTTGGAATGAGAACAATGGTATTCCTCCTGAGATTTCTGAGATAAAACTCAGAACCCTTGTCGACGCACACCTTGTGGAAATTTCACTGCACTCCTTGCAGGAACTCTCTCAGGAATAGAAACAATTGAAACTCATTCTTCTCTCTCAGACTTCATACATTCAACATGAAATCATACATTCAAAACAGCATAGCATCATAACAAATGCATACCATTCAACATATGTAAACAACAAACATCATAACACCATGAAATTTGAGTGAGAGCTTCATATATTAACTCAATTACTTCTGTACATGGGTTCTTCTCTATAGCCCTCTGCTATAGCTCTCAATGTTGATAATGTTACAAAAGATACAACAATACAAGAGTGAGGGTGTCTATATTCGTTTTCCCTCCTACACTTCTAAACTGTCTAATCTCTTAATTCCAATGTACCTACTTTACATTAAGCAGACTTAAATGCCTATTACATCTGATAGATGAGAGTAATCTCTCCAGATCTGTTCCTATCTTCGAAACACAAATGAAAGTACGTTTCTCCTAACTATTACATTAATTCTTTTGGTTTCAAATTCAAAACGGTCTTCATAAAAACGTGCTCGTTTTCTTCATCCACGCGTCCATCTATTTCTTTGGCTCGGTGCATGCCTTGGCTTTGTTCTATTCTCCTGCATCAATCAAAAATGTAGCCCAAGTATTGGACCCTGTTCATGCCAAAGGAGCACTTTTCCAAGTTTGCATATAGCTTGTGTTACCACAAAGTGCTCAAAACCTACTGAATATGTTGCATGTGTTCCTCCCAAGTTTTGTTGAAGATGAGGATGTCATCCAAATATACCACCAAAAAAGACCCTGTGAAGGGTCTCAATACATCATCCATCAACCTCATGAAATATTTTGGTGCATTTGTTAAGCCAAAGGGCATGGCCAACCATTCAAAGAGACCTTCTTTAGATTCGAATGTTTTCTTCTATACATCAGTCGGTTCTATGGGAACCTAGTTGTAGCCAGACTTCAGGTCAATATTGTTGAAGAACTTCTCCCCCTTGATTTGGTCAAGAAGGTCACCAATGCAGGGAATTGGGTACCAGTTCCTGACTATGATCTTGTTTAATTCTATGTAATCAATATAGAGCTGCTAGGTCCCGTTTTTCTTCTGCACTAGTACAATCGGTCTTCTGCAAGGAGAGGAGATGGGTAAGATGTTCCCCTTTTGAAGAAGCTCTTGGATCTAGCACTTGATTTCATCATTTCTATCAGTGAACAATGATATATTGGTCCATTGGGAAGAGGTGCACCAAGGGTTAGATCAATTGGATGCTTGACTTGACAGTGCATCAGTACCCTGGTGGGTGAGGAGAAGATGTCTCTGCACTCTTCCACGATCTTTTCCACTTGCTTCTTCTGCAAAGAGAGGCTCTGCATAGAGTTCATGGATGTGGCGATGACCTTATGTTAACTGCAAGCACAGATCAGAAAGAAGACGAACTTGCCGGTTTATGAAATGACCTTACTGCATTGCTTAATGTAGATTAAAGAAATAGAGGTAGGTGACGCTACCTCTCATATCATGTAAAAGTGTCCACCCAAAGTATTAATAACACTATGAGGTCTAGAATCATACACAACATGTCTCTTCCACAAATATGGTTTTCCTAACAGAACATCACAAACTTCAAGGGGAGCAATATCAAACAATACCTTGTGTTTGAAGGGATTGATCTCGTAGGGAAGACAACATTGTTGGATGATGTGAAGATCTCTTCCTTGGCGGAGCTAGACTATGGTGTAGGGCTATGGGTGTAGTTTCATTGGTAGGTCCAGCCGCTTGACGACCTATACTAAGATCAGATTATTTTGAATTCTACTATCAACAATGAAATGAAGTGCAACCCCCTTTACCCACATCTGTGAGTGAAAAAGGCATTCTGCTTCCTCTGGTTCTTTTGGTTCGCTTGGTTGGAATTTGGTGGTAGTGATAGTGGCATTGGGTTCGACATCGATAATCCACTTTTCTATTTCTAGATTTGATTCGAAGTCAGAATCTTCCCCTAACTCGAAAGATTTCAACTCAGCCACGAGTGACTACTTGGAGCGACATTCTTCAATGTTGTGCCAAGGGATATTATGATATTCACACCACTTCCCCATGTCCTTCTTTGAATTTTCATTAGCCTTCTTGGGTTGTGGCTTGGACTGGTTGTCCTAAGAGTGGCCATCTTTTCTTTGTCCCTTGTTTTTTGGGTTGGGGCCGTCTTTTCCCTGCTTCGACTCTCAGGAGTTTGTAGATCCAAACTCTCGCCTCTTCTGCTTAAATTTATGCTCTATCTTGACAACATATCTATAAGACACACCTAATGATGCGATGTCCAGAAACTCCATTTCTGTTTAAATGTATCTATGCAAATAGTTGCAATATTTGAGCACCAGATGTTGTCAAGACTCTTTGATACCCAATTTGGTGCATAGGGTATGGAAAATATTGGTGAAATCTGGTATTGTTTGGTCCCTTTCCTGACGTAGTGTGGTCCATCGTGTGTATTGGTCCTCGTAGCTTCCAACAGGGTAGTATTGTTATTTAATGGCATCCCTGAGGGAATCCCATGTGGGGGAGACCACAAATATTGCAGATTCCTCTGTGGCCCTTTTCTCAGAGTAAGTATCCCACCGGTCCTTAACATGGGGGATGGCCTTGAGGAGTTAAAAAGTAATCTTTTCCCTATCAGAAAAATTGTGGACCAAAAAATACTCTTCGAGCAAATTCAACAATTTATCTACATCATCTGCATTTATCAGGCCTTCAAATAATGGAATATCAAAATTTACTTGTACCTTGAAGGGGTTGTGTTGCCTCTTGATGAATATGTGTCTCATGTGGGCAGCCACCAAATGATCTGTGCAAAGTTGTCCATCATTTCGTTCCTTTGTCGTGCAAGGGCTTCCTAGAGAAATAGTTTAAAAGAATCTCATGCTCCATCATCTTTCTTCTCATACCCCATAAGTTGTTTTCGGGCTTGGTGTGAATGATATTGCAAAGGCTCGATTGGATCGAGTCCCAACTTATTGTACCCAGATCTTGTCAGGGACATGAAAAAAGAAAAACAAATGAAGAGAAGACCGCTATGATACCAATGATCCATATTTATGAGAGGAATGAAATGAATAAAATATTGAATACAATAACACAGAGATACAGAGAACAAAACAAAATATCTAGTGAACAATAAATTATATTGAATAAAGAAAATAGGATGAAATTGCAAAACTGCATAAATGAAAACAACTTGCTCAAATGGTGGTAGTTATCTCTGAGAAGAGATGTGGTTTCTATGTGCATTCATCTGAGAAGAATGATCACATTGATGCTCCAGAGGCCTTTTTAACATTACTCATGAATTCCAAAACCCTAGACATCCAAAAACTTAACCCTAGGAGATGAAACGCAAAAAGCTATGTGGGCCCTGTTATCCCCGATTTCTAGGGATAACTGGGAGATCATGTCTCGAGGCCCATGGGTCCTAGACATGGAGTACCGAGAGCAGGATTGACCTAAGCATGGCCTGAGAGGGCCCATCCTTCTTCTTCTTTGTCAGATGTGTGCTGTCAGTAGCAGCACCATCCATCACCATCGGCATTGGACTTGCATCAGAGAGGACTCTTTCTCCATAAGGTAATTGGTCCAGATATCATGGTATGTGTCATTTTTTATCATTATAACTTTCAGATATATGCATCAGGTTCCTTACATTTCTGACAACTGCTTGGATCTTACACTAACCGACTTGACCATTGTTGGGGGGATTAACGGGGTGCCCTAGAAAGCTTGTACCCATAGGTTTTGGTTAGCCACCAGGGGGGATTTGAAAAGTCATCGTCCGCTCCAACCATATTATCATTTTACATCTTATCTCCCATACATCCATCCCATTCCCCTAGTCCAGGCATTAGGATGACCTATTTGAGGGGTTACACCTTGTCCTGTGGGAAGAAGGGGCTAAAGGCCCAGGAGGTAAAAGCAGTTGTTAAAAAGTAAAAGCCATAGGAAATAAAACCTAGAGATGCCTCACCCAGGGATCCTCGAGAAGGTAATAAAAGGCCTCTTGATAAGAAACAAAAGGGACCCAAAGAAAATAATAAAACAAGACCTAAACAAGAGGATGGGAGGTCTCATCACGAACTGACCCATTATGTTCATAGGTATCTAGCAGTATGACATTGCCATTATCTGGTTACCATGCCAGGGCAATGACCTTTGGTTGCATGGCCAAGGGAAAGTTGGTCTCATCACGAGCCAGCCTTATCATTTCTGCGAAAATAATCCTGGGTAACACAGTCAGCTCTGGTCACCATGCCAAGGCAGTGTCCTCTGGTCAGACCTTGAAGTAAAAAAGAAAGAAAAATTAATAAAGAAAGAAAGAATAAAGGCAATAAGGGGCTTGGAAAGAACTGCATCCATGACAGGTACAACTCACCTCCTACAAAGGCACCCACGGATAAATACCTTCCCCTAGTCTTCATTATGTATGGACATCCTTAGACCATATCACCTCATGTTACATGGCTTGAATAATGTTCTTTGGAAACTTTCTTCTTCTTATGGATACTGGCCCAATAAGTCATCTTGTCTCTTTCTTCAAGTTTGTATAGTAGATCAGTGTAATATCTTTGAGCTATTAGAGGATATGTTAGGGGTTTTATGCATGTATTTGATGAAACTAATGATGAAATATGATTGACATTGCTATGATCCTGAGGACTAATGAGCCTATGGAGGGAGAAGTTTTTGATGTGCAGGACCATGCCCGACGGACAGGTACCAGTGGACCAGTACACATGGGGAGATGATTAGCTCGGACCCACATGGGGCTGAAAAACCCATCAGATGGTTGTTGGGATGGTAGAGACAGGACAGTGTTATGATGAGCCTTTGCACATGAAGAAGAGAAGGACGTTCCACCCAGGACACTTTGGCTGACCCCGGCCTAGGGGGGATGACCCACTTCAGATGGAACGTTTTCCTCTTGATGGACAAGACATCACCCAAGAGATTCAGACATCATCTTGAGTGTGTGGCAGTGTGATGGGATTACTGGCACGTGTGGCAGCTTAGAGGAGCCCTAAATGGGCTAACGCCTGACTTCTGGATGCTGGACATGCCCAAAAAGGGCCAACGTCTCCCTCAGAAGGGATTGACATCCCACCTTTTGCTCATTTTATGTCTTTTACTTAGCAGTTAATGTAAAAATAGTGTAATTTTTGTAGTCAGCCTTGTCGACTGTTTTAATGACCTATTCTGTAAATTAAAGGTCATGGATTGATATATATTGAGGAAGTTTTTCCATCATTTGAAGAGAACACAACTCACTCTCTTGTGAGATCTTATTTCTTGTGCCCTAGTTTGGTATTTTGGTGTTTTAAAGTGAGGCCCAACTCTTGAAGGAGGATTTCTCTTGGCATTTATGGCATTTCTCTCATGGAAGGTTTACAACTAGGGTTTGCATATGCTTTTCTTCATGATATGTAAGTGTTTTTCCTGCAAAAATTCTTGATTGAATGGTTGTAGGTTAATATTCTTGCATTTACTTATAAATTTGATGATCTTAAAAACCCTAGGTAACAAGCACACAAGTAGGTCATTGCTATATGTCCCCGTGTTGAGAAATAGTTTTCAGCCATTGATGAAAGAAGATATAGCCTAGCTGTTGCTACACTTGTCTTCCTTTTTCTGAGCTAGTGTTGAAGTTATAGGTTGAAAAGAGGAGACGTCCTAGGCCTAGTTTGACTACAACTAGGATTTCACCTTCTAGGGTTTGAAAGCCTTGCCTTTGCAACACTTTCTCCCTCAAATTTATACTTTGAGCTAGCCGTTTTGCCAAGTTTATTTAGAGAAGGAGGAAAGAGCACGAGGCCTTGCTTAAGAAACACCGGAGTGAGCCTCTTTCCCCTAGGGTTTTGATTCTAGGGCCCTGCCATTGC
>SNQJ01S0046584.1:0-12389 GCA_010110895.2 Picea sitchensis | reverse complement strand
TTCAATAACAATGTTATAGGTACTACAATTCAGCCATAGTTCTTGACAAAGTTGCAACAATAACTCATCAATCCTAGGAATCCCTTAAGGTTTTCAAGATTTTTGGAATTGGTCATTCCATCATATATATAATTTTTCTAGGGTCCACCTTGATGTCCTCATGAGATACAATATGTCCCAAATATTCCATGTCTTAAACCCCAAAGGCACACTTGGAAGACTTCACATGTAGTTGTCGTTCCTCCAATAGTTTTAGAACCATTTCAATATGTTTTTTTTCCAAGGAAAACCTCATGGGGAAACCCAAAGGATGCTCCCCCACATTTATGAATGACATAAGTAAACTTGTTGGGATAGACTATTGTGCCTCGCTTAGGGGGATTATAATTGGGCACCAATTGACACATAATTGGTCAAATGCCCAACAACATCAATGGAAATCGATTGAGCTAATCCCTTGGGTCCAGACAATGACAACATGTTGTACATGCTCTTCCCAAGTTTTTCTATAAATTAGTATATCAATACAAATTACCAACACAAACTTATGAGGAATGATGGATCAATAAACCCAAAAGGCATCACTAGAAACTCATAATGACCTTAATGTGTTATAGAGGTTGTTTTAGGGATGTCGTCAATGACATGAATAAGAAGCTTATCTCTAATAGTGATATCGCTGAGTTCTCTATAACCTAGACACATATGACATGAATAATCCTTTCTGCAATCATCACCATTGATGAAGAGAAATCACTTTGGCTAGGTCAAATGATGCCATCCTCTAACAATTATGGGACCATGTGCTTAATCTCACTCTTCTAGATATTTGCAAGGTTGGATGTTGAAAGGAAGTCTCTGTGGGATGATTTGAATAGCGTGACCATGTTCTTGAGCAAGAGGAAGACTTTGGGAATCTCAACAAATACCTTGGAGTGATTGTTGATATCTTGTTGGAGATCCAAGGGAATAAAGGGATTATATGTATGGACATCTAGTGAGTACAAATGTGCAATCACTCATGGTTATCCCTTTCAAAATACAAATGTTTCGAAGAATAATCCACAATAGTCATTTTGTATGTTGATGTTTCAAATCCATAACATGATTCATCATCAAAACAATAAGTCAAAGATAAATGAGGATTTGATCAATTAATATCAGATGCATGAAAGAAAATAATAGAACATGTTGTCTAATCTAAAAACCACGAGCCCTAAAATGCAATACTAAAATAATAATGTCTTACAAATGAGAATATATATATATATTCTCAAGAATACAACACGAGAAACTCCAGAGTACTTCCCCTCATTTCATGGATGGTAAACGGGGTAAATCGTTCGGCCTGATTACAGGCCTAACCTGGTGAGGACATCGAGTGAGGCCCTAAACAGGCTCATGGTCAGAGATTCGACCCTGGAACCTCATTCGAACAAACAACGACACTCATCCACTTGAGCTAACCCACCGGGCTTATATATATAATATTAATAATAAGGTTATTATTATTCTTAATAGTAATAATACGTTAATAATAAAACATTATTATTGTTAAGAATCTTATTACTAATGTGTTATTAATATATTNACTCATCCACTTGAGCTAACCCACCGGGCTTATATATATAATATTAATAATAAGGTTATTATTATTCTTAATAGTAATAATACGTTAATAATAAAACATTATTATTGTTAAGAATCTTATTACTAATGTGTTATTAATATATTAATAAAATATTAAATCATTATATTAACAATACATTAATCCATTAAAAGTAAAACGATAATAAAACACTAACCTAAAACATTATAAATACAATAAATAAGAAAATTTATTATAGATGTATTAATAATACAACAAGGGTTGTATGGCAATGCAGTCCCTACCGAGTTAGTTGGGAAATATATGTTGAACAATAAAACTTAATATAACTAAACACATATGTAATGAATAGTATTTGTCAAAAGATAATTCATATAATAAAGAAAAATAACATTATTGTTTATGCAAAGAGGCCCATGATAAGAATAAAGTAAAAACATTTAGCATAAAACTTCGTAAAAATAAACAAAAAAGTAAAGTGTTCAATGTGAAGTAAAACTTAGTAAACAAGTGAAATGTTCAATGGGGAGGTTAGTATATGCAGGAAATAATGTTGAGTGTTTGGAGTAAAAACGTTTAGCATAAAACTTTGTAAAAATAAGCAAAAAAGTAAAGTGTTCAATGTAGAGTAAACTTAGCAGATAAGTGAAGTGTTCAATGGGGAGGTTAGCATATGCAGTGAACAATGTAAAATGTTTGGAGGTTAGGATGGGCGAAAACTAATGCAAAGTGTTCGGACGTTAGAATTACGGGAAGCAAACTGGGTAGAGTTCATGACACAATAGATGAATAGTGAAACTTAATATAACTAAATGAAAAGGTAAGATAACCTTGATGTTGACATTGAATGTTGCCCCAACAACCTGTAAAAGTTGATAGTCGACAAAAATTAACACCAAAGACTTTTAATTTTTTAGATATCTCAATGCTTTTATGTACAGACATATATTAAAAATAAGTATATAATGTGAACAAAATGCTTTTATGCATATGCTTAACTTAAAAAATATTGTTAAACATATATATCTTACATACATATATATCTTTGGCAAAGACATGTCGTCTGCACAGATATATCTTCCGCACCTTTGTACATGTATATCCCATACATAGCGAACACTTAGTCTAATTTGAACCCTTGTGTAGAAATTTCGTATCACTCATCCTCCCTTACTCCTACACTTCCAGTAGTTCCACAACACAGATTCTTACAAGTGATGTAATTTGTATGATAACCAAGTCATTTATGGCACGTTCATTTGCTAAGATTCCACCACTAACTCTCCATACTTAGTTGAATTTGTTTTAAGTAACAATGTTTATATAATAAATAAGTATATAAAGTGAACAAAATGCTTTTATGCATGTGTTTAACTTAAAAAATATTGTTGAGTTGAATTTATTTTAAATAACAATGTTTATTATAAAAAAAAAGTATATAAAGTGAACAAAATGCCTTTATGCATATTTTTAAGCTGGTATATTCTGGACTCATATGCGAAGAATTCATATCACTCATCCTCCCGCACTCGCGGACTTTCGTAACTCCACACTTTAAATAGTTATCAATGTTATCAATAATAGATACATATGCATAAGTATATAAAGTGAACAAAATGCTTTTATGCATACGTTTAAATTAAAAAAAATGTTAATTAATGGTCATAATTTTCATTTCAATATTTTGCTTAGCCATTTTTCATGTTGTGCGAAGCCTTTTGCTATGAACATAACTACGCACTTTGCCCATATATATATCTTCCATACCTTCACACTCTACATAGGTATATCCCTCGCAAAACCAACACATTAATATTGAATGTCACCCCAATAACCTGTAAAAGTTGATAATAAAAAAACACTAACACCAAAGTCTTTTAACTTTTTAGATATCTCAATGCCTTACGTATATACATATATTAAAAAATAAGTATATAAAATGAAGAAAATGCTTTTATGCATGTGTTTAACTTAAAAAATATTTTTAAACATACATACCTTCCGCATAGATATATCTTTTGCATAAACGCATCATCCACACAGATATATCATCTGTACCTCCACACAGGTATATCCCCCATACAACCAACACTTAGTTTAATTTGAACCCTTGTGCAAAGAATTCATATCACTCATCCTCCCACATTCCTACACTTCACAACTCTGTACTTCCAATAGTCCCGCAACATAGATTCTGACAAACGATGTAATTTGCATGATAACCGAGTCATTTATTCCATGTTCATTTGCTAAGATTCCACCACTAACTCTCCATACTTAGTTGAATTTATTTTAAGTAACAATATTTATTATAAATGATAGGTATATAAAGTGAGCAAAATGTTTTTATGCATATGTTTAACTTAAAAAATATTGTTGAGTTGAATTTATTTTAAGTAACAATGTTTATTATAAAAAGATAAGTATATAAAGTGAACAAAATGCTTTTATGCATATGTTTAAGTTGGTCTATTCTGGACCCTTGTGCGAAGAATTCATATCACTCATCATCTTGCACTCCCGCCCTTCCGCAACTCCACACTTCAAATAGATATCAATGTTATCAATAATAGAATATTGTTATGCATATGCATATAGTCTTGGATGAGAGTGTGTTAGAGGAAAATGATATCAATAATATAATTATATGTTAATATTTTAAGATTATTAATAAAAATTATATTCATATGTATAAATATGCAAAATTTTCTTACTTAAAAATAAATTAATATAAAAAATGTTTTAAATATTAATATTTATTTTACACACATAAAATAGTTACATAAAACAACTTTCTTTTGTTGATAATTAACAAACATTAACATCAAAGTCTTTTAACTTTTTAGATATCTCAATGTTTTTACGTATATACATATATAAAAAATTAAGTATTTAAAGTGAACAAAATGTTTTTATGCACATGTTTAAATTAAAACATATTGTTTTTTATTTTCACATAATTGAGGCTCTGCGGTGAGTTGAGTGCGAGGATGCCTCTCAGGTAATAGAACCTCAGGCAAGGGCCACATGCCCTCTCCCTTCCACCCTCTTTCTTTTGTTTTCGTCTGTCGCTTTCCCTTTTACGGTCTTGGTGTCAGGGATTTTCTGGTCAACGATGATTTTTCCATCCTCGTCTTTGGAACTCTCGAGATTTCCTGCGAAGAGGCGGCGTGAAGGGATGGATGGAGTCTTAAGCATATCCCCTCTTGGACTATGACGCCTGCTTGTCTACAGATAAGGCCTTTCTGACACACTCTGAATTCCTCGTTAGGAGGACTATGTCCAAATGCACTGGAAGCCCACCATTCAGATCCAGAGTTAGATAAGATTTTGAGTGTGGTAAAGATGGCCACTGTCCAGATTCCAACATGCAGTTTAAGGAGCCTTTCAATAGTCTCAACCTTGGAAAAGGTGGTGGTTTACCTTCTCTAGAGTCTATCCTTGCAGTTCCAATTCATTCCTTGTGCCCATAATTGTTACTCTCGGCATATTCTTTGGACGATGTGAAGGCTCGGGGTTTTGGTAACAAAAGTCTGATGAAGAACTCGAAGTGTATCAAGGTAAAAGGTGGTGCGGTTAAAATGGTGGTGTGTGAGGATATCCCAATTTCAGAAGTAACTCATTCTGTAGGGAAGATGCCGGTGGGCCGTTTTAGGGGGAAATCGACAAGGGAAAAGGCTCTCCAACAGTGAATCGAAGCGAATTAGAAACCTTTGATTTGGTACAAGCCTGAAGTCCATGTGTTTCTGAAAGGATGGAATTCATTCCTCTTTCATTCTAAAGACGATTTTGCAGTGATGCTTCGCTAGAATTGGACTCGGGGACTGTGAGGGCTCTCCTTGAAGCCCTAAATGATAGATTTTGACCCCATTCGTGAGCTAGTAGTCCTTTTGAAAGTGTGGGCAATTTTACTCGGGCTACCTTTGGTCTTTTAGCCGAGGGAGGCTCTTAAGGTTATCAGTAATAAGTTGGGATCATTTGTGGGATTGGAGCCAAGTTGGGCTCCCAAAAAATACCGGAGGTGGGCATGGATTCAGGTGGAAGTTGACGTGCAGGAGGGTTTGGTTGGAAGTTTAGATATTGTGTATGGGGACACAACCTGACATTAGAGGGTAGACTACAGGGAGCTACCCTTTCTATGTCACAGTTGCCATGAAATCGAGCATATTAAGGCCCAATGTTCTATGGTGATGCCTTTAGTCAATTCCTCGTTTAAAGTATGGAGAAGAAAATCAACCATTGGCAGGCAGGTTTTTGTGGATACATTTTTGGTGGAAGGTAAAAATGAAAAAGTAAGTCTTGGACTGAACAAAGTGATCACCTTGAATACAACTCCAGGGGATGTATCTCTCATCACCTCGTAGTCAAGTAAGAAGTCCCCCCCCCATCTCTAGTCCCATCTCTTGCTTCAAACATTATTTTGGAAGATTTTATGGAGACTGAAGTGGTGGTCCCTTCCCTTCACTCTTCTCCCCCTCCCTCCCTACGCCTTTGGTTCCTTATTTAGTTGAAGAGGCCCCTTCTTCCCCTGTTCCTTCTCCCTTTCTTTGGGGTGAAGTTCGTGCTACGACTACAAATCCTCTCCTTTTTTCTTACTCCCTCCCCTTGGTAGTATTGTCGAAGAATCCAACTCTGAGTGCCCTGGTTTCCTTCTCCTCTCCCTCTTCTAATCCCTTTCCCCCCCTGATGGCCAAAGGGGGAGTATTGTTTACCCTATTTTCCTCTCTTCAAGCCCCCCTCTCCTCCCCTCAATGGTTATTCCATTCAGTCTAAAAGTCACACGATTGGATCTCTCCCTTCCAAGGGTGGACTGGCGCTTGACCTCCCTTCCATGGCGCAGGCTGGAAGGAAGTTGCTTCTGCATAAATATAAGGAGAGGATGGTAGTCGAGATTCAGAACCTAGTCAACCATAACCAAGGCCCTTAAAGAGAGAAGCTCCCTACCCCCCCCCGCTCAAATGATTCTTTTGTCCTTTAATGTGAGAGGGGTTGGGGGGCCCCATAAACAACTTCCCCTCAAAACGCTTCTCCTAAGCCTTAGGCATGACATCATCATGCGACATGAGACCATGTGTTTCGGTGAAAGTTTTTTGAATATTGTGGGGACTTGGTTGAATAATCGATCATTCAACTCCTCATATGTTGAAAGAATGTCGGGTGGGCTCCTTACTGGGTGGAGCGCAAACTTTAAATCTCTCTCCACTTCTTCATGTAGATTGTCCATCTTTGTTCAGCTCAAGCATAAATATAGTATTTCATCCTTTTCTTCTATTATTATTTATGGACCCTATGCTGACATGGTCTTTTTTTGGGAAGAATTCTCTTCTGTGGGAGTTTTAAATGACCCCATTTTGATGGTTGGAGGTGATTTGAATTTCACAATCTCTCTAAGAGAAGTGTGGGGGCCAACTCTAAGAGAAGACCGTCAGAGAGGGTTTTTTCTCTCCCTTCTTGAACAATCCCGCTTGTTTGACTTAGAACCAGGTAAGCTTTTCCCCACCTGGCAGAATTTTAGAACTGGAAGTGAAGAAGTAGCTAAAAGGCTGGAAAAATTCCTTGTTYYAGAGTCTTTGATGGCTATGGGGTTCAAGTTTAAATCCAAGGTGGTGGAGGGTGGGATCTCAGAYCACCGAACRATCATTTTACAGTGGAGGACCTCTTYGAAAGCCCCTCCAACCCCTTTGAAAATTAGCCAGGTCTTGCAAGAGGATGAAGATTTTAAGAAGCTAGTGACTACCTCATGGGAAAAACTCTCAACTCTCAAGTTAGAGMCGCTAATGGTCCAGTTYGAAGAAATTTTGAAAAGAACAAAAGGAGCAATAAAGCAATGGCTTCCGATTTGGAAAACAAAGAATCAAAGGGAGATTTCAGARATTGAGGCTTTCTTATCCCTAATTCTAAAAAGCATGGATGAAGTTCCCTTGTGTTTAGATGAATTGGAAGAACTAAAAAYATTGGACGATTTAAGAAACTCTTSGCTAAAGAAAGAGGAATAGGAATGGAAGCTGAAAAGTAGAGCCTTGTGKCTCCTAATAGGGGACAACAACACAAAATTCTTCCATCATTATTCCAACCATCACATGAGTTTAAATACGATTTGGGAAATCAAGAATGAGAAAGGAGCTATCGTAATTCTTTCCAAGAGAAAGATGAGGCAAGTGTGACTTTATTTGAAAATATTTTCACTGCCATTGTTGGATGTCCAATCCAAGAAATTCTCGAAGCAGTATCCAAATTACCGCCAATATTTACCTGGGAAATTAATCGGTCTTTGGAAGAGGAAGTTTCAGAAGAGGAACTATGCGTAGCCCTGTCTTCTATGCAGAATGGTAAGAGTCTCGGGCCAAATGGTTTTATTGTGGAATTTTTGAAGGCCTTTTATGACTTAATAAAATAAGATATACTCATGATTGTATGAGAATCTCAGAGGGTCGATACAGTCCATGGAGCCCTCAACTCCACATTCCTATACCTTATCCCTAAAAAGAAAAACACAAAATATTTTGGGGAGTTTAGATCAATATCTTGTTGCAATGTGGTCTACAAACTAATCACCAAGGTTATACCACATAGGTTGAAACCCTTTTTAGCAAATTCATAGGCGAGGAACAATTCAGATTCCGCCATAACAGGAAAATTGACGACGCTACAGATATCTCCCAAGATGTCCTCCACTCGATAAAAAAGAATAACCTTAAAGTTGCTATCCTAAAACTGGACCTGTCTAAATCCTATGATAGGGTTAATTGGACCTTCTTAGGATTGGCTCTGATTTAAGTGGGCATCAATTTAAGCACAATAAATAGTATCATGGGATGCATACAAAGTGCATCATCTATAGCTCTAATTAATGGTTCTCCTTATAGATTTTTCAAAGCTTTGAGAGGCCTTCGTCAGGGGTGCCCTCTTTCCCCATTCATGTTCTTAATTATTGTAGAAGGCCTTAGTCATCTTCTCAAAGAATCAAGGAAAAGCAAACAAATAAAAGGGGTCAAAGTGTCAAAATCAGAGACACTATCTCACCTCTTGTTTGTTTACAATGTTTTCTGCAACGTGTTCTGTGCTCAAAGAGATATGACAACGTTAAAGAGAATCATCAACTTGTATTGTCTAGCTACTGGTATGGAGATCAATTTGGAGAAATCATGCATAATTACTAATAATTATCCTAAGGCTAAAGTGAACTTGTTCTTAAACTTATTCCCGACTCAAAGAAAGAACCTAGCCGATGGAGTTAAATATTTAGGTTTTTTCCTCAAGCCAGATAGCTATAGAAAGGAGGACTGGGTGTGGCTCATTCATAAATTGGAAGCAAGGATCTCTATCTAGGTCAACAAAACATTGTCCAGAGGCGATAGGATCATCCTCCTTAAATCAATGTTAGAAAGCATTCCACTATATTGGAATTCAATTGCATCTATCCCGAAAGGAGTTTTGGACAAGGTTTGAAAGCTTAGTTTTCGGTATCTCTGGTCGGGTCAAAACTTCTCAGGTGGTGTTCATTTAACCAATTGTATTTCTATTTCCTCTCCAAAGGAATTCAAAGGATGGGGTCTAAAGGACATACATCTTTTGGCGCATGTGCTAGCTGGCAAGAATATTTGGAGGTTGACCCAAGGGAATTCCCTTTGGGTTCGGATTATGTGCTCTAAATACCTTTCCAACCTGTCAATAGTGGAATGATTTCACCAGCCAGTCAAATCCTCTAAAGGCTCCCTGGATAGTTCTTTGCAATGAGCTATCCTGCACCTAAAAAGAATATCATATGCAATAGTTACAACCCCGAGAAGTTGATGTACCAAGTTACCCCATCGGGGCCCACATGAATTTTTGCACTTCATCTCCTAGGGTTAGGTTTTTGGATGTTTAGGGTTTTCTCATTTATGCTTTATGTTAAAAATTCCTTTGGAGCCTTATTGTAACTAGCTTCTTACGAATGAGCATAACCAACACATCTCTTCTCATAGATAAGCTACCACCATTCTAGCTAGCTTGTGTGCTTTTGTATTTTACAGTCTTTTGTATTTTAGAAAGTCATTGATAGGATATGAGCTTTATTGTATTACTATGTTCATTTCCACATCTCTATGTAATTCTTTGTTATATCTCTACCTTCATATCATTCCTATAATAATTTGGATCAGTGGTATCAGAGTGGTCTGCTCCTTGTCGTCCTTAGTGCATGTCCCCGATGAGGTCAAGGTATAGAGAGTTGGGCCTCGAGCTTGTATCTCTTGAGGAAAATCTCTCTTGCATTCCCAAGTGACCTTCCATGGCAGAAGAAAAGAGGGACGATGGGAGAGGATATCATTTCAAATTGTTTCCAGAGGAAGCCCTTGTGCGATAGATGAAGGAGATGATGGATAATTCACCCTGATCCTTCGACGGTTGCCGGCAACAACGGAGACACCTTCAACCAACAATCATTTTGAAGGTGCGATGCCCTTCAAGGTACAAGTTAACTTTGATATTCCTTTATTTGAAGGCTAGATAGATAACAATGCTTTGGAAATATGGTTAAATCTGTTAGAGGGTTATTTCTCTATCCATGATTTTTCCAACAGTAAAATGATCACCTTCACGCTCCTTAAGGCCCTTCCCCATGTTAGATATTGGTGGGAGAGTTACTATGAGAAACATGTCGAGGATGAGTCTAGAATTTTTGGGCCAAGACCCACTTGGGCGACTTTTGTTGATGCCCTCAAGAAACAATATTACCTTGTTGGAGGTTATGGTGACAGTACACGAATGATCCAGATTATTTTCTGCACGAAATGAGAGTGGAGATATAATAAAGAAATGTATATAGATATATCAGATATACAATAATATAGCATAGATATATCAAAGATATAACCATAAACACAGAGATACAGTAATACACAATTTCTATTAGTGAGCGAAATGTGTAAAACTGTAGAAATACAGAGTGAAAGACTTGATAGAATGGTGGCAACTTATCTCTGAGAAGAGATGTGATGGATACTTACATTCACAAGAATATGATTACAATTAGGCTCTAAAGGCCTTTTAAACATAAAGAAAATCCAAAACCCTAACCCCAGAAGATGAAAAGCCAATAGTTTTGTGGACCCCGTTTTGGATAGTTTGGTGTATCAACTTCCCGGGGGCGTAACTTTGGCATACAATCTCCGTTTGGGGCGCACGATAGCTCGTTGGAAAGGTATCATCGATGAGATTAATTTTGGGTGGTCAATTATAGACTTTAAACTTCATTTAGGTTCTTTATCCCATAAAAAATTCATTTAGGCCCTCAAAATGGCCTCAGAAGTTTAGGAACCGAAAAATTGCTAAAAATAGTAAATTGCCAAAAGACTATTTTGAGCCAGTTGGAATAGGTGTGTGGCCGCCGATATCCACTTGGATCAATGATATGGACCACACTGCGCCAAGAGAGGGGCCAAACGGTGCCGGAGTTCACAAATACTTTCCATACCTTGCGCAGCAAGCTGGGTATCAAAGGCTCTGAGCGACATCCAGTCCTAAAATACCATGGGGCTCTACACAGGTACATCCAAACCGAAATAGATTTTCTGTACATCTCATCATTGGGAGCCGATTATAGATATGCTGTCAAAATTGAGCAAAAATTCAAGCAACATAAATTCAAGTAGTAGAACAAGCGGGAGTTTACGTCTGCAAATCTACAACAACCAAAGTATGGTAAGTGTGACCCTAACTCCTAGGATGAAGGACAAAGAAATGATGGCCAACCCTAGGATAACCAACCCAAGCCACCAACAAAGAAGGGTAATGGGAAGTTGAATAAAGATACCAGAAAATGGTGCAAGTTCCATAAAATCCCTTAGCACAATACTGATGAATGTCGCTCCAAACAGTTGTTGTTGGTTGAGACGAAATCCCCAAGGCCAGACGTTGACTCAGACTCTGATTCTGAGATAGAAAAAGGAAGATGAATCATTAATTCAGAACCCAGTGTCACCGTCGCTACCACAAATGATTCAAAAATATCTTTTAAAGACTATGGTTAAGTTTTAATACATGAGTTCATTAACCATTTAGGAATTGAAGAAAGAGGAAGAATTAATGATATAACATGGCAGCCATAATAAGAAATGCAGATATGAAAGTAAGCACAAATAATAATCAAACCATAACAACAAAGTTGTTAATTGAGTTCGGCAAGATTTGCCTACGTCTTCCGACCTTTGTCTCAGTGGGTGAGGCTTTCTTATTTCTCTTCAATGATTCAAAAGTACATCATAAAAGTGTCATTTGGATTAAAAAATGGTCCGGCTATGTTATTCTCGACCTCAAAAACTCAACACAACTGACGACACTGAAAACGGTTGAGTGAAGCTCCCAGAATTGGCCCACAAAGTTCCTCTCCTTATTGGCTTCCCTGCATAAAGATGACTTTGGCTTCACAATTCTACAACATTTCTCTTATTTTTAACTTGTTTGGACTATCAAAAACCTCTGGTTTATATAGATTCTGATTTGGGGGTAGAAATCCAACTTCTCCCCAACTTTCTGGCCTAAGATTGAGCTTAGATCCCCTTTAGAGGGCAAAAAATTCTCAAAAATCACTAAAAATCAGCTAAAAATCCACTAAAATAAGGTAAAAACTCAAAATTTGGCAAAATATCAACTTAAGCCCCCAGTTAGGGCGCCCCCCACCCCCTATGTGGTCATATGAGGGCCATATGGCCTAGTTCTAAAGGGCGCACCTCCCTTAGCTAGAAAAGGTGCTTAAGTTTAAATTTCTGAAAAGTGGGTTTTTTCTCTAAAGTAGTAA
>SNQJ01S0046583.1:58940-70151 GCA_010110895.2 Picea sitchensis | reverse complement strand
TATCTTTGTTTTGCAATCATTGACTTCGTCAATAATTACATGTATTATTGCTCATATGTATCAAAGATAGTCATTAATATCTGAAGTACTAACCACTGCAGCATTCTTTTAGTTTTATTTGCCTTGTCTCGCAAACAGGTGCCTTTCAATGGAAGATCTTCTCCTTGACTATCCTTTGGGCAATAATTTTTGAAGGGAAAGCTTACTTTGACCTTTCAAGACTTAAACCCTTGACCCTTTTTCAGAAACCCAGATTACTAGGGACGTCTCCCTTGGGATTAGCGACCCAGAATAGAAAGAGCTCCCCATCGAGGTGACAGTGGGTGGGGAAGCTCCTGTTACGCCAGTTTGAGCCTTGACTTCAAGCTACCTAAACCTCTCCTACAAACTGTGCGATAACAGCTCTCAATAGCTACAACATGTCCCCACGCCATCCACTTCTTGCGATGCATCAATACCCGATCATGTGTACTCTTGTCTTAGTGCCAGCCTTTTTTCATGTTGGATGAGAATACTCAATGCCATCCCTTTTTCATGTTGGATGAGTTCCACATGTCTCAGTGCGAACATGACTTCACTCCATGCAACCAAGGTCTATGGGTAGCTCTCAATAGCTACAACGTGTCCCCAGGACATCCACTCCCTACGATGCATCAGTACTTGATCATGTGCACTCATGTCTCAGTGCCAACCATTTTTCATGCTAGATGAGAACACTCCCTTTGAAAAGAGACCACGCCAAGCTTGTCCCTGAAGTACTCAAACTTCATCCTTGACACCGGCTTGGTAAACACGTCCACAACTTGATCATATGTAGTCACAAAACTGGAGCCTCACTGCTCCCTTCTACACTATATCCCTGATATAGTAATATCTGATCTCAATATGCTTCGACCTGTCATAGACCACAGGGTTCTCTGACAACTTCATGCAACTCTGGTTCTCACACCAAATGTAGGTCGCCTCCAGTCTGAGACCAAATAACCGAGACAGAAGTTCTCGAAGCCACACTGCTACTGCACATGCTGCCAAATACTTAGCTTTAATCATATTGAGTGCCACACATGACTGCTTCCTACCTCTGGTGGAGCCTCCTGCTCCTTACTGTTGTACGCAGCTCCCTCTAGAACTGACTGTCTGACTCCCTCTCGAGCACTGAATATCAATTGAATCTTCAACCTGGTGACTTCATCACTTGTCCTCCATAACAAATATCATCATCCTCTTCTTGTAGGTCTTACCTACAAGTCAAATTCAGTCCAATAGTCATCAATTTCTGAAGCCACACTGCTTCGCGCCTTGTTGCACATGCTTCCACATACTCTGCCTCAGTGGTACTGAGTGCTACACACAACTGCTTCTTGCTACTCCATGAAACCATACTAGAGCCTAGACTGAAACAATATGTCAAAATACTCTTCCGATCGGGATACTGCTGACCCAATTTGAATCTGAATATCCATATAACCCGAAATCATGGTCTGTCACATACCATTTGCCTGTATAAAGTAACATCCATAGTCTCTGAAGTCATGTCCTGCAACAACTTCAGATTTGGTTCCAAAGGTGTAGCCATTGCCTTGCATCTTCACCTTACATAGTAAGTCCAAAAATTTAACCTCTAGTACAGTTGTACTTTTCTGCATGCTTCCTTCACCATCGAATCGATCTTGTCCTCCGTGTAGTCACCAATGCAAATAGAATCAACATTGCATTTCCACATGAGACACCTATCCCATGCTTTGTTTTTCTACAACACTTATCTCTCTTATTTTTCTAGGCCCTCTTGTGAGGGAGTTAAGCCCGGTCCTGCTCTGATACCATGTTGATTTTTCATAAAAGATGATATTGTATGTGAATGAATATGTTATTACAATGATGTGTTATGTATATAAAGAACATATGGTGACCATGGTGACCATGAAGAGATGCGTCCCTTGGGTAATAAATATATTTATACTTTATATTATATTATACATATAGTATAAATATACTTTATATTTATGCTTTATGTTATATATATATATATATATATATATATATATACTTTATATCATAAATATATTATTACAATAATAATATTATGATTAATAATATTGCTTAATAATTAATAATATCATTATTAATTATCAATTAGTAGAATGTCTTTTCGACGCTGCCCAGACATCAACACGAATCCTCCCCTCTTCACAGTGCCGATTTCCGAGCATAATCATATTTGTATCATCAGTGAAACAAGAAGAACAAAGCATGCATAACTTGGGTAGTGGTTGCACCTCCAAGAATAGATGGCCATGAGAATGGCAAGTCACAATGAGAATTAAGGAGGAACAAATTCCCATGAAGATGGAGGACTCTTGCGTTTACTCAAGCTGATTGTACATGACCATGTCCGGTCAACTTGCTCACCAACCTATACACATTGACATTTATATTGGTTTTCTCTATTTCAAGGGGTGGTGGATGAGTTTAAGTCGACTTGCTCACAAACCCCTACACGGGCATTTATATTGGTTTTTTCTATTTCAAGGGGTGGTGGATGAGTTTCAATAAAGACATCGTAGAAAAGGGCAGAAGCTCCTACACTGACGACACTTGGCAATAGAGGATTTATTTCCCATGGACCCCCTTTTCCTCTTCCCCTCTTGTAGACTCATAACCCCTCTCATGCTCTTCACAACCATCTTGGAACATTGTATTATATTTCAAGATAAATATTTATATAGCTTTGAGCGTACCATGAAAAGTTTACCACATGGTCCATAGAAAGTATAATTACCACAGTTATACACCTATCCATTCACTAGTCTAGCCTTGTTCTTGAGCTCTGCAATAGGAATCCATACAAGCATATTTACACCACGGGTCATTTATTTAAACTCACATAGCTTGACCCCCATCATTAAAACCACACTTCTACAATTTACACATAAGCTGGTCCAATACATTCTGAGGGTCAAAACCAAGGTACTATGGTGCAGGGAGCTAGCATTCTTAGAAGAGAAGCTTAAGAAAAAATGACATGTCATTGGCATTGATCAAGAATTTTTGTCTTAAATTGGTTGGACTCACTTCAATTTGTGAGCAACAAGGTACAAAAATAATTCATATTTTATTGAAATTCCCTATATAGAAAATAATAATCTTTTATAGTAAACTAAGCCACTGCATTTGACACTGAAACATTATCTTTTTGAAAACAGCCTAATATTTTTTCATATGGTGTGTTTTTAGTAAGTTTTCCTCTAAATAGAAAAGAATAAGAACAACGAAAGACTTGAAATTGAACTGAAGGAATATAAAGAAGACAGATCTATGATATTACATTAAATACAGTAAGAGTAGCACCCTACTTTGAACTTCAGAGGCCAACAGGATAACAGTAAATGTGAGATCGCTTGTAAAAATATTATCCACAAAATACAGTAAAAAACATGTCAGTAATAATTTGATTGCTTCCAAAAAATAATTGACACCATTTGATTTCTTGCAGCTTTTCTCTGAAAGAGTCCAAATCAAAACATGAATATGGCACCTATACAAATAGGGCGGATTTACAATTCTCTCTTTTTGTCATTTGTATAAAAATAACCGAATATAAAGAAGACAGAGCTATGATATTACATTAAATACAGTAAGAGTAGCACCCTACTTTGAACTTCAGAGGCCAACAAGATAAGAGTAAATGCGAGATCGCTTGTAAAAATATTATCTACAAAATACAGTAAAAACATGTCAGTAATAATTTGATTGCTTCCAAAAAATAATTGACACCATTTGATTTCTTGCAGCTTTTCTCTGAAATGGTCCAAATCAAAACATGAATATGGCACCAATACAAATAGAGCAGATTTACAATTCTATCTTTTTGTCATTTGTATAAAAATAACCAAATCTGTATCCAGCTCATTTTGAAAAGAATAAAACCTTTTTATTTTGACTTGGTGAAGTTCAGGGTTCAAACGTAACCTAGTGCTTATTAGGGAGTGGGCACCCACATTCTCACTGTGCCCTAGGAGGTCCCATGCAATTTGGTGATCAATAGTCTGAATTAAGCCCTGCCAACTCCCAATGTCTGTATCACAAGCCTTCATCCTACCTTGCTTTGATGGACTCTGGAAATTGAACTAGATCTTATGCATCCAGAGGAATTGTGAATCACATGTTCAGTAGCTTAAAAGATAGGTACCATAACTTTTCTCGGTTGTCCAGCAGCATCGATAATTATTTATGTACAAACATCTGCAGAGAGGACCTTGCAATCAACACTTGTATTCCTCAATATTGTTCAGGCATAAAGATAAGTGAGGCTGCAAATTGTAAGGGCAAGGATTTTCCTTAAATAGGCATGGTTGTCTGCATGTGCCTGTGGAGCAGGAATCTCTACGCATTGATGCATTGCACTCAGAAGCACGTGGCATATTTGAGCTTCTTGTTGAAGTTGACCTTTTTGTTCATGGGTTGAGAGGTGAGATGTTTGCCCCAGAAGGTCTACTATCATTTGTCAGCTCCACCTAGGAAGATAACATATGTGAAGTTAGTGCAAATGAAAACAAAAAGTAAAATTCCACTATAAAAATGCCCCTGCCCCTTTCTTTGCAAGGAGACATTCTGAATAGGTGTACCTTGTTTTCTAGGTATCGCCTTTCTTTCATGTGGAGAGCAGAATTGCCTGTCCCAATGTTCTTTGACATGCAAGACTTCAATTTCTGTTGTAAATGGCAAATTTCAAGTCAGTACAGAGAATAAACAGTTCATGACTTTCTTGAATATGAATCACTTGTAGTTGTCGTACATACTGCTATTTTTTTAGAGAAAACTTTAAAGCTTTAGAAGCTATCATTATAACTGAATCTTGATTGGAAGCGAACCAGATAACATATTAACTTAATCAAATCCGTGGCAATGGAGCAGGAAAAGGGAATTATTGAAGAAGGCTTTTAAAAGGAAATGGTATAGTGTCTTAAATCACATCAAAACAAAGACTTTCATAATGCATGAAGTTACTCTAACTGAAATTCAGCAGCCTAAAGCCAGAGCTACCATGCAAAGACTGTCAACTGAAGTCACATTCACACTATATCAATAGAGACATTTAGTTTCTCCAGAGAGAGAAGCACCAATGAGGGTGAGATCAAGATAAAATTATGCACTTTAATATGACAAAAGTAGAATCCATCAAAACACAGAAAGAAACGGAAAACAAGAAATGTGGAGTCTCTATATATATCATATGTTTTATATGGAATTCTCCACAAATAATAGTCTCTGCAGATTATCAGAGGGATAGTTGATTAACTGTATAGTAACTTTTGAAGGGCATTAAGAAGTTGAAGTTGTCAGACTTCCTGAGCCAAATTATGGGTGATTAGTAGTTTGATCAAGCATACGAAGAATATGTGAAGCAATCCATAGTCCTTGTTGCCCATGGTTGAAAATTGAAAATTCTACACAAACCTTAGTGGAAACCTAATTAAGTGGAGACATACGATTCAGCCATGGCACAGTATCGCATCCTTGCAACAAAATAAGAAAGATCCATCCTACAAAGAATTAAAGTATCTGAAAACAGCCCTACCAAAAGTTCTAGAATTCTGGTAAAAACTTACTAAAAGATTAAGGCCTTCTCATTGTGCAGGACGAAAACGTTACTAGAGCTTGGCTATGGAAAAACATTGAGGAAATTTTCAATCATTTGTGCCTGAAAAAACTGTCTTTCTGACAACAGGAATTGTTGAATACTTTTTCATTCCTAGAGAATTTCCTTTCCCGTTGTAAGATCCGACAAGTCTAGGAAATGTTGCTAATCTGATATGTCTGGTGTCTGACCTGATACTCTGGGGGTTTAAGGATGCGTTTGAGCTGCGGGTTTCTACATGCTTGGTGTTTTTCGCATGTGTGTGTACATAATTAATTGTTTACAGCATATAAATGAGCATACAAATAGTAAATGAGACAAAAGACTGCAAACCATATATTATGATATTTTTGCGGTTTACAATGTAGTATGCGGCTGAATAAAAATAAATCTCTTGGCTAGATCAAAAACAAAAGGATCTTAGCCGGAATACAATAAGAAAACTAAAACAATGATACCCGGAATAGAAGAAAGTTGTTGGATCAATGGATGAGCTATAGGATCTGCTGCACGCTACGACAACTGCTGCAAGTCTGGAAAGTTTGCCCTGGTGGATAAACTCCTCGGATTTGCTTGGAAACTGTCTCAAACAGTGTGCCCTGACCTCATGCACACTCTTGGTAGCTGACAAACTGAAGATCGACCCTTTGATGATCTGTATGGATCCCGGATGGACCCCCTTGGGGAAATGCGCCCCAACTGATGTTGGAAAATGTGCCCTAGTGATTCCTCCGTCGGAATAGGCTGATAAGGGTCTCAAACTAAGCATCCTAGGCTCCTTTGAAATGGGTTGGAAGGATTTCCCTGGATCTGAACTGATGATCTCTCGGGAATCCCAAATGTGTCCTCCCCAACTGTCGCACCCTCAATGGTTGAGTAATGCACCCAAGATGATTTCTCCGTCGAAATCTGACGGGAAACCAGTCAATAGATGTGCCTAACCCTCCTCTCATCTGGGTCGGAAGGGAATCCCTGGATTCTCCCCGGATGGGACAAGTCGACTCACTAAACCATAAGTTGCGCTCTCACCCTGAATAAGTGCACCCTTTTTGTTGTAACCTGTGTAATTGCTACTAAGATCGATGGAAAATTTGTTGTGTGATCTCCCCGGTGACTAGGGTGTGTCCCTCAACACCAAAATCAACCACTCGGTGTATTCCTCCTGTAATCCACAGAACTCTCTCTCCTGAGATGCACCTCTCTCCTCAATGACAAGTCAAATTCTTCATAATCATGAATTAGTTCGCTTTACCTTCTCTTATAGCTTCCCAAAACCCCAATTCGTTGTTGACTCTATTTTAGCTCACTTTGGCTTAAAAACGCTTTTAGTCACTTTTAGCTCGATGTCACTTTCGAATTATAACACCCTCGACTAAAGTGACCTCTAGTAACCTTGTTTACCCCTGTCTGGCCCTGGCTATAGTCTAACGAGGTTGTTTAGACTACTTAGCCCTCCTCTCTGGAGATCCTACTCGGAAAGGGACATTACAGTCCTCCCTTCCCGAGATTGCTTGTCCTCAAGCAATACCAAATCCAGAGTGCTGCAAAATCTGCTCGTTCTCCCAAGTAGCATCCTCTACTAGAAGACCTCTCCCTCCATCCAATCACTCTCAATTGTCCCTGCTCCTCAACCTCTCTCGAAACTCTAGTACCTTCTCAGGAACCAACTCCAACTGCCCCTCCTCATACAAGGGTGGAAGCTCCTCTGAAGTGATAATGAATCGATTGTCCCTGTCGCTGAGTCTACTCTGTGGCAACCTGTGAAGTCTAAAGGTCTCTCTGAAGAAAAACTCTACCCTTTGCACTGCGTTGTAGTCTGTAGTAATCACAAGAAAACGCTCCAAGTTGGTTAATCTGTCTACCCCTACAAATATGTCGTCCTTACCTTGAGCCTTCGGAAGGCCTATAATGAAGTCCAAGGATGAGCTTTCCCATGTTTTCTCTGAAGTGGGAAGTGGCTGAAGTAACCCAGCTGAAAGAGTCTACTCTGATTTGTTCTACTGACAAGTCACACACTAACTGATATGTCTCATCACATCCTGTTTGAGACCCTTCCAAGAGAATATCTCTCTGACCTACCTATAGGTTTTGAAAAAACCCCGATGGTTTTATAGTGGGGAGTCATGTACTGCAGCCAAAATATTCTTCTTGAGACCCGATCCTGGCACTAGGTAGACTCGGTCTTTGTAGAAGATGACGTCGTCCATGACTCTGTACCTGTCGTCCTGTACCTGCCCATCCAATACCTCACAAGCAAACTTGTTCTTGGAATATTCCACTAACAAGTGGGATTTCCAATTTGTTGAAGTCTCCATCAAGGAACAAGTTGTTGGTATCCTAGATGATGCATCTGTTTCTTCCCCATGCCGGAAGATCCTCTCCATCCTCTTCACCGACACTGTCATAGGTGGCCCTGTCGACATAGCCCTCAATACAATCTTCTTCCCCTCACTCTCTGAATCCCATCTCAAGGGTTTGGTAGTTGGTAGAAATCTTGCCCAAGGTGATCAACCATTGGACTCCCAACACCACATCTATGTCAGCTAGGTCAACTACATAGACTGTATCTCTCATGGTGTAGTTACCTAACTTCACCTCCAAGTCTGGAACTCTGTCCAAACACCCCACCATGTGGCCATCTGCTACTGCAACCTCAAATTCCTCAAACTCCTCTGTCTATAGTGCTCGCCTAGATACCCACGCAATGTCAATGAAGTTGTGGGTTTCCCCACCATCTACCAAGGCAATGGTTCGTTGTCCCTGAACAATCCCTCTGATCCTGAGGGTGTCATACCTAGGGACTCTAGAAAGGGTCGTTATGACTCCCTTTGCAAGTGCTTGTCTATTAACCTCTTTGTGAGGTTGGGGCTTTATCGGTGGTTGTTCCCTTCCCGATGTCGATGGTCTCCTTGGAGGCTGCTCCTCATGCAATGGCTCCTCCTCTGAGATAGTGGACTCACTGTCATGTGCCTGACCGCCCTGTTCCTCCTCATCACTGTCTGCGGCAACCTCAATGTAACAGATTTGTCCCTTGCCCATGCACCTATGGTCGGGGACCCATGGATCTTTGCAGGTGAAGCATAGCTTCCTCCTCATAAGATCACGCCTCGTAGCATCATCCAAATTCTCCTTACCCTTCCACTCTCTCTGGATTGGTTTCCTATCTTGGTCCTCCTGTGGCATAACAGGTCTGGGAAAAGTTTTAGTCTTCGACGTTGAGTCTACTAGATCTCGTGTGCGTAAAATGGCATCCTGCAAGGTGTGAGGCCTATAGGCTATATGCCTTCACCCATCCTCTCAAGGGTTTTGTGAGCTCCTCTGTAAACAACATAATCAACCTGGGCTCTGAGATATCTGTCATTGCTGCTACTACCCGCTAAAACTCTGTGATGAATGCCTCTGTTGTGCCAGTTTGTCTCAATTGAGCTAGATCCCTAAAATGGATCTCTGGATCCCTCCTATCAAACCTGTCCATGAATCTCTCTGTGAACTCCCTGTAGGAAGTGATGTGACTGTGACCCAATGTCACCAGTCCATGATGCCACCACTCATGTGCCTCAACCTCCAAGTGTAAGGTAGCGAAACTGATGGCCTATGTCTCAGTCATCTGGTTGAGCTAATAGTATGTGTCTAGATTTTGTACCTAGGCTCTGGCAGTGCATTTGGACGATCCGTCAAAAGAAGGTATGGTGAGTTTACCAACTTTCTGGATGAAATCCAGGTTATGCCCCTGTTGTTGTTATTGTCCTCCTCTTTGAGGCTCTTTGGGACGGTTCTTGAGTCTTAATCCACAGTACTCGACCAGGATCATGTCATGATGGAAGTCACGGCCCAATGTTGCATACTCCCTCCTGTACTCTAGAATCTCCTCTGCCTGAGTGGGCGGCCTCTGTGCTATTGGTTGTTGTGTTGTTGTTGGGGGTGCCCTCTAGAAACTAGGGAACAACGGCCCGAGAATCCTACTCGAAGAGGTGTATGTGCGAGTAGGTGACTGGGGTCTACTGCCTGCCCCTAAGTTCCCCTGCGTTGCATGTGGGGCTTGTGTGCCCTGGGTGCCCACTATAGCCGATCTATCAGCCATTTGTGCCAAAGCCTGAGTCATGGCTTGCTGACTGACTACCAGATTGTTAAGTACCTACATGAAGGCTTCCTTTGGTTCCATGGGGGTCTTGCCACTGCCCTCTCGTCTCTCATATTTGTCTCCCATCATCCTCTCCGCCTCACGCTCTGCCTCATGCTCTACCCTTCTCTCTACTTCCATGTGTGCCTCTTCCTCTTCCTCTGAACTGGGAGAAAAAGGGGGAAAATCCGGTCTAGGTCTCCTCTCCCTGCGTCTGTTGTAAGTGACCTATGCGTCACCTACATTCTGACGGCCCTTTGGGTCACCTGCTCAACTCATCGTCCTTAGTCACAAGCTAGCAGGACTAAAGCTCTAATACCACAGTAATATCCCAGATCCGGCTAGTCTAGGAAATGTTGCTAATCTGATATGTCTGGTGTCTGACTTGATACTCTAGGGTTTTTTGGATGCATTTGAGCTGCAGGTTTCTACATGCTTGGTGTTTTTCGCATGTGTGTAGATAATTAATTGTTTACAACATATAAATGAGCATACAAATAGTAAATGAGACAAAAGTCTGCAAACCATATATTATGATATTTTTGTGGTTTACAATGTCGTATGTGGCTGAATAAAAATAAATCTCTCAGCTAGATCAAAGACAAAAGGATCTTAGCCAGAATACAATAAGCAAACTAAAACAATGATACCCGGAATAGAAGAAAGTTGTTGGATCAACGGATGAGCTATAGGATTTGCTGTGTGCTACAGCAACTCATACGGCAACTGCTGCAAGTCTGGAAAGTTCGCCTTGGTGGATAAACTCCTCGGATCCGCCTGGAAACAGTCTCAAACAGTGTGCCTTGACCTCATGCACACTCTCGGTAGTTGACCAACTGAAGATCGACCCTCTGACAATCTGTACGGATCTCGGATGGACCCCCTCGGGGAAATGCACCCCAACTGTTGTTGGAAACTGCACCCTAGTGATTCCTCCGTCAAAATCGGCTGATAAGGGTCTCAAACTGAGCGCCCTAGGATCCTCTGAAATGGGTCAGAAGGATTTCCCTGCATCTGATCTGATGATCTCTCGGGAATCCCAAATGTATCCTCCCAAATTGTCGCACCCTCAATGGCTGAGTAATGCGCCCAAGATAATTTCTTCGTCGGAATCTGATGGGAAACCAGACAATAGGTGCGCCTCCCCTCCTCTCAACTGGGTCAGAAGGGAATGCTTGGATTCTCCCCAGCTGGGACAAGTCGACTCACTAAACCTCCTCAGAAGTTGCACCCTCACCCTGAAAAAGTGTGCCCTTGTTGCTGCAACCTGTGTAACTATTGCTAAGATCGATGGAAGATCTGTTGTGTGATCTCCCCGATGACTAGGGTTTGTCTCTCAACACCGAAATCAACCACTGGGTGTATTCCTCCTAGAATCCACAAAGCTCTCTCTCCTGAGATGCGCCTCTCTCCTCAATGACAAGTCAAATTATTCATAATGATGAATTAGGTC
>SNQJ01S0046583.1:45164-55760 GCA_010110895.2 Picea sitchensis | reverse complement strand
TTGTCGAGATCCATTCTTTATTTACACCCCAATAGTGTTTAGGGGGGGGTGTTGGAGATTTTATATACTCACCCAATGATTAATTTTCCTAAGTTAGATAGTATAAGGTTGAGGGAACTATATAGAAATTGAATATTCTCTCTAGAGAGTATTTCCTACAAAATAGGGGCACCTTCCTCTTCAGTTTGACTTTTGTTGAAACATTGTAACTGCAAAGAGTATTCTATTTATTATTGATGTATTATTCATTAGATCAATCCCCTTTTGTGGATTGATCATGCTGGGTATTATAAATGATCAAATCCCCTTTTGTGGATTGGTCAAACCCTAATTGTAATGGGCTAAATGAAAATTCGGCCCCAGAATATATTAAAGTGGTTATAACCACCAAGAATATATTAAAGTGGTTATAACCACCTAGATTGAGAAGTCGGCCCTGCCAGTGAAAAGACACCCCACTCCAATGCCCACCAAATTGTATAAATAAAGAGGCTAGCGCCTCATTTGGACACACACTCACTTGTTCATCAGAGCACAAGTTCGGAGCCACAGTTGGAGAAGAAGGAAGAGAGAGAGGCACATTCTTGGGAGAGGACTTTATGTATTTGTTTGAGTTATCTCTTGGCATTGTATTGGCTATCTATATTAAGGAAGTTTTTGTTGGGTTTTCTCCCCCATGAAGGTTTCCCAGGATAAATGATGTGTCTCTTGTGATTGTGTATTTCTCAGTGATCCTATCTATGCTATGGTTATCTAGTAAATTGAAAAGAAACCTAATAATATCTTAAACCTTAACATGGTATCAGAGCTAAGCTAAATACAACATCTTTTACAAGAGAAAGAGAAAAACATCATTATTTCCGTACATGCAAATTATGGATTTTTATTGAAGAAGAATTTCAGCCCCAAAACCATCCAGAAAAGTGTGCCCTTCCTCAAGGATCACTTTGGCATCCTCAATGCAACTTTTCAGTGGCTAGATCTCTCGGAAAGTGAAACCCTAGTTTTCACAAAGTACCAGAAGTACCAAAAAACCAGAAGTACCAGTGTACCAGAAGTACCAGAAACCAGAAGTACCATTGTACCAGAAGTACTAGAGTCCCAGAAGTACCAAAGTACCAGAAGCACCAGTCCAAAAATCTGCAGATCAAGTTTGGAGGGGTAACAGTTGGATTTTCTAAAATCTAACAACACCAAGATACTCGCCCCAACCAAGCACATCTCCTGGTAAGTTCAGAATTCAATTTTGAGAATTTTCATTTTTTGGTCATTTTCCTAGCTCCAGGTAAAAGATGTCTGCAAGCATTAAGCTTGTTGACAAGCTAGAAGGTGTGGAAAAATTCCATGCCTGGAAGTATGGGATTGGACTCATTCTTGAAGAGAATGACCTAGCAATATTCGTCAAAGAAGAAGTACCAGAACCCGACAATGCTGTAAATAAAGAAAAGCACCAAAAGGACACAATCAGGGCTAAAAGAATCATTGCAGATTCTATCGAAGATCACTTGATTCCTCAAGTGTCTTCAAAGAAGACTCCAAAAGAAATGTTTGATTCCCTAACTAGATTATATGAAGGAAAGGACATAAACCGGAAGATGAATCTAAGAACTCAACTCAAGAATACAAGAATGCAGAAAGGAGAAGCGATCTAGGAATATTTCTCCAGAATATCTCAATTCAAAGAACAACTAGAAGCTATTGGAGATACTATAGATGAATACGAACTCATAATGACGACCCTTAATGGTATCACAAGACCTTGGGATGCATTCATCCAAACTATTTGTTCTAGAAAGGAGAAACTAAAATTTGATAGTCTTTGGGAAGAATGTATTCGAGAAGAATCAAGAGTAGCTAACCAAGAATCTTTACTATCAAGAGATGAAGATCAAGCCCTAGATACTCACACTAAAGGAGGAAGAAAGAAGTCTTACTTTCAGAAAGGATCTCATAAAGAGTCTCAATCCCAAAACAAATTTATACATAAATAATCTCAACCAAAGAGATTCCAGAAAAAATGACAAAGAAAAGAAAGAGACTTCTCATCTTTCCAATGCTATCATTGTGACAAGATGGGACATATTGCGAGACATTTTCTAGATATAAGAGAAGAGTACAAGAGGAAAAAACAAGAGGCATCATGCCCATGCAATTGAAGATGAAGAGCCACCCACAAAGACTATGCTCTAATCTTGGTCCTCTCAGGATCAATACCACCTGGAGAGGACACGTGGCTCATTGATAGTGGCGCCTCCAAGCACATGACAGGTCAAAGATACATTTTCTCTTTCCTTTCAGAAAATAATGTTTCTCAGAAAGTTACACTTGGAGATGATTATCAATATCCTATCAAGGGAGTAGGAGAATCAAACTGCAAGCTTAATTCAGGGACTCCAATGAAGATGAAGGATGTACTCTATGTACCAGGTTTGACAAAGAACTTACTCTCCATATCAGCTTTAGAAAATAAAGGCTTCAGAGTTTCCTTTATAGATGGAGAAGTTCTTATGTGGGCCAAAGGAAAAATCATGAAAGAAGCAATCATCATTGGAAAAGAAGAAGGTGGCTTGTATAAGCTAAAGGGTCACTCAGAAGTAGCCATGACCCATGCCATTGAGAATCCATGTGAACTTTGGCATATAATATTAGCACACATCAACTACAAGGAATTATAGTATGTATGCAAGGTAGTCACAGGTCTACCAGAACTCAAGGTTGACCATGAAGGTGTGTGCAATGGATGTGCACAAGGGAAGAACATCAAGAACCCTTTTCCTAAGAGAGACAATAAAACATAAGGAGTCTTAGAACTCATTCAGTCAGACATGTGTGGTCCAATGCCATCATCCTCCATCAGTGGGTATGTATACTATGTATCTTTTATTGATGATTATTCTCGTAAAACCTGGGTTTACTTTTTGAAACAAAGACAAGTGAAGAGACCTAAGCCATTCTCCAGTTATATGGCTTTGATGTGTGATCTCTTAGAGAAGGAGCCTACTTTCTTTGAAGAATCCATTCATAAGAAAGAATGGGAAGATTCCATGATAGAATAATACTAATCCATTATAAAGAATGATGTACGGGAAATAGTTCCCAAACCGAAGAGAAAGGATGTGGTATCTTCCAAATGGATTTTCAAAATAAAACATATTGTTGATAGAAGTATTGAGAAGTACAAAGCAAGGTTTGTCGCTCGTGGATTTCCTCAAAAGGAAAGCATTGACTATGAAGAGAAATTTGTTCCTATAGCCATATACACTTCGATCAGAACCATCATAACCCTTTCAGCTAAGATGAAGTGGAAGTTACACAAGATGGACGTAAAGACAAATTTCCTAAATGGTGGCATTGAAGAAGAAGTGTATATAGAACAACCTCAAGGATTTGAAGTTGAAGACATGGAGATCCATGCCTGCAAGTTTAAGAAGGCTCTGTACGGATTGAAGCAAGCTCCTAGAGCTTGGTATGGAAAAATAGACAGTTTTCTAACGAGCTTGGGCTTTACCAAGAGTAAAGAAGATTCTAACCTTTACTTAAAGGTTATGAATGATGAGCCTGTTATATTGCTGATGTATGTGGATGAATTATTCTTAACTGGAGAATAAAATCTCATGATTGAATGTAAGAAGAATCTCGCTGCATAATTTGAGATGAAATACCTTGGCCTAATGCATTCTGTCTTAGGTCTTGAGGTATGGCAGAGCCCAAAGAGAATATTCCTTAACCAAGGGAAGTATGCAGTTGAAATCCTGAAGAGATTTGATATGTTGGAGTGCAAGTCCATGAATACACCCATGGAAACGAAGTTGAAGCTTATGGTCGACACTTCGTCAGAATTGATTGATGCCACATTGTATAAACAAATCATTGGATCGATGATGTATCTGACGAACACCAGACTAGATATCTATTTTTTCGTGAACACCTTGAGTCAGTTTCTGGTAGAACCCAAACATGTTCACCTAGTTTCTTCAAAACATGTGATGAGGTACCTTAAGGGTACATTAGATTATGGTCTTAGTTATGATTGAGATCATAATTTCACACTGAGTGGGTACACTGATTCAGATTGGGTTGGTAGTGTCTTTGACAGGAAGAGCACTTTAGGATGTTGTTTCAGTTTGGGGTCAACCATGATATCATGGCAGAGTAGGAAGCAATCAAGCATTGCTCTCAGCACAGTGGAAGAAAAATACATTGCTGCATGTTCTGCTAGCTGTGAAGCCATATGGCTTCAGAATTTTTTGACAGGTCTATTCGACCTAGATATGGAAGAAACGATGATCCTATGTGATAACCAGAGCTGCATAAATATGAAAGAGAATCCTTTATTTCATGACAAGTCAAAACACATAGAGATCCGATATCACTACATCTGTGACATAGTGCAGAGAGGAGCCATAAATATCCAATATGTTAGCACGAGTGAACATGTTTCTAATGTGTTAACCAAGCCTCTATCTTGTGTAAAGTTTGAGCACTTTCGAGATAATATTGGTATAGTTCGAAAGGACCTCCCTTGAAAGGGGGAGTAGTGTTGTGTTGATGTGCCAACCTAGTGTTGTGATGCCAACCTCGTGTTGTGTTGATGTGCCAATCTAGTGTTGTGATGCCAGCCTTGTGATGATGATATTCCAACCTTGTGTTGTGTTGATGTGCCAATCTAGTGCTGTGATGCCAACCTTGTGATGATGATATTCCAACCTTGTGTTGTGTTGATGTGCCAACCTAGTGCTGTGATGCCAGACTCGTGCTGATGATATTCCAGCTTAATTGTTGTGATGATGTGCGAGCTTAATTGCTGTGATGATGTGCTAGCTTAATTGCTGTGATGATGTGCCAACTTAATTGCTGTGATGATGTACCAGCCTCGTGCTGTGATGATGTGCCAACCTCATGCTGTGATGATGTGCCAACCTCGTGTTGTGATAATGTACCAACCTTGTGCTGTGATGATGTACCAGCCTCGTGCTGTGTTTATGTGACCAACCTCCTGCTTTGATGATGATGAATTAGTTTTTATACTAATCCATGTTGATGCAGATGATGATACCATTCCAATTATCTGTTGAGAATGATGATATTGATGATGAGAAAAACTTCCGATGATTTATGGATATGCCAATGAGTGTTCCAAGATGTTGTTGTTGATGCTGTCCTCTCTCTCGCCTGATGCTGTTGTACAATACCCTTCTTGTTAAGGGGGAGTGTTGAAATATTGTAACTGCAAAGAGTATTCTATTTATTATTGATGTATTATTTATTAGCTCAATCCCTTTTTGTGGATTGATCATGTTGGGTCTTATAAATGACCAAATCCCCTTTTGTGGATTGGTCAAACCCTAATTGTAATGGGCTAAATGAAAAGTCGGCCCCAGAATATATTAAAGTGGTTATAACCACCTAGATTGAGAAGTCAGCCCTGCCAGTGAAAAGACACCCCACTCCAACGTCTGCCAGATTGTATAAATAAAGAGGCTAGCGCCCCATTTGGACACACACTCACTTGTTCATCAGAGCACACATTCAGAGCCACAGTTGGAGAAGAAGGAAGAGAGAGAGAGGCACATTCTTGGGAGAGGAATTTATGTATTTGTTTGAGTTATCTCTTGGCATTGTATTGGCTATCTATATTAAGGAAGTTTTTGTTGGGTTTTCTCCCCCATGAGGTTTTCCTAGGATAAATGATGCGTCTCTTGTGATTGTGTATTTCTCAGTGATCCTATCTATGCTATGGTTATCTAGTAAATTGAAAAGAAACCTAATAATAGCTTAAACCTTAACAACTTCAACTAGGAGTTTAGTTAGACTAGTGGAGAGTTCAGTTAGCTAGTGGAGGACAACTCATGCCATCACTATTGTAAGAAATTGATAAGTATAGATAAATTGTATGTCGATGTACTTTATCAAGTATTATCATAATCTGATCGAGAATACAATTCGATTTGTTTGTTATGGTTGAAAGGTTAAAATAAAGAATCTTAATAGTAATGAGTATGTATGTGATAATATTGTTTAAATGAAAATGTTACTGTGTATACAATTTGTAGGATATTATGACAAGATTTCCATAACACAAGATCTGAATTCAATGTCTTTGGGAATGATATAGATATAAACATGATTTGTTTGATTTGATATAGTAAAAAACCACGTGCACTCCAAGTTAAAAAAATCTATTTATAGTGACTTTGAGAAACATTCATTGAAGTGGTTGTTCACTAGGACAAACCATTCCTAGTGAATCATTCCTTTTGTTTCCATTTTGGGACAAACTTCATTTTAAAGTTTCATTGTAGCTTCAATTTTGTTTCTATTTGGTCACTGCAAGGTTTTTAAAATATTTTGTTCACTTTCTTTTTTCACAGTTTTTTATTCATTGTTGTTATTTCTAGTGTAACAATTTTCTAGTAGAATGAACTAATTTTTAATGTATTGATATATTTTTATCATAATTAGTAGTTATATAACAATGTCATCTAAGAAATAAGTCCTCAAATAGAAGAAGAAGAATAATAATAATAAGAAGAAAACTATGATCTCTCTACCCTTGAAGAAAATAGACTTGAGTCTGCCAATACTTGCTCTTCTGAATATTTGTTTCTTGATGAAGTTGAAAGAATTGAGGAAACCGGTCTAGACTAAGATAGATATGAATCGTCTTTGAGTGAAGAATAAGAGTATGAGTATGAGGATGATGATGATTAAGTCTCTCCTCAATTCTTCAAAGTATTTATTACTTATTACAATGTCCTTTCTTTCTATCTAAGTAGTTATTACAACCTCCTTTGAAAGGATGGTTTTAGTAAAATGTTTATAAATGAATGTTCATATCCTTTAAATTTTTTTTGTTCATAGTAACATTTGGTTTATGTACAATATTTCTATAAATTAATAGAATTCTACTCAAAGAATGAGCTTGCTTTGCATATTGTTGCTACAAAATAATAGATATTGTTTTATTAACTCCACATTGGTCTATGAGAAATTGATATCCTCAATAAAAAATAAGGCTACATTCTAAGTCTATATGATTTGGCTTGACACACAAGCACACCCACTTTAACTCATGGAGAAGATGAAATTTCTTAGAGGCACTCAACCTTGACTTTTACCCTATGAAAACATCAATTTTTGGAGTATTTTTGCACCACATTATATTTTATGTGTCAAATTAAAAATATGAAATTGTAGTAAGGTTTGTAATGACTAAACACACACTCTCCAAGTTGATTCATTCAATTTATCCTTGTAATGAAGGTTGGGTGTGCATTTTAGTGCAACTAGACAAAATTGCCTTGCCTCACTAAAATGCATGTCATGGCTTCATTTCTTGGCCAATTTAAATTGGAGAGTTTGTATTTTATAATTCTCTACAATTATACATTTTCATATTTTCAATTTGAGCATTAAAAGTTTCTACTTCATATTTCCTTCACCATGCATAATTTTTCTTTGGCATGCATTTTGTCAAAGTTGTGTAAAATTGAGAAGAATAGGTAAGTAGGCATATTTATAGACCTGATGCATGGGTACATAGGAATTGTTGTGTAATTATGTCACATTCGAAAGTGAATACCTATAGTGTACTTGGTTTTTCCCTGGAGTGCATTTTTGTACTAAATGTGAAATTTGGAAAATAGTATCAATTTCTATTTTGGTAGACTTGGGTTTTAATGCAAAAGATTTATTTTGGACAACTGAGTATGAGAGGTTAGAATAATTATTTTTCCATTTACCATTAACTACAAGTTACGGTGAGGGGTGGTGGGTGTAGGGGGGATCCTATATGATCCCGAAGGAAGGATTGAAATAGGGTTAGAACAAGATAAAAACAACCAAGCAAAAGCCTAGGGAATCCTACAAGGTATTCTCCTTGCCAAGGAAGCCAATGTCAAATCATTAATATTTATTGGATATTCGAGTGTGGTCATCAAAGCATTGTTAGGGAAAACATATCCTTTGGATAACGTGCTTATAGTGATATTTACTTGAGGGAATGTGCAAGCTAATGATGGTCTCTCATGACATGTTAGTGGCAATGCAAACATGTAAAAACAACAATATGTTAATTTGGAGGGATTATTCAATATACTTTTAGAATGAATTTGAACATGGTGTAAAAAAATGAAATGTAGGAAATTGAATTAGCTTTCTAAATATACAATTTTTATTTATTTATAGAAAGTGTGAATAAATATGTGAAATTTGAGTTTTTCTAACAATGGTATGCTATTTTTCTAGCAAAACATAAGGTACATGTCTCCCTTAGTGCAAGTGTTGATTTCCTTAACGATGGAAGTTCCTTCCAAAAATTTGCATAATTTTAGAGAACCCATTATTCTAGTGTTGTGTATTTTAAAAAAAATATAATATTAATTATATATATATTTTTAAATTATGGAAGTCAATATATCCTTGAAATTACAACACCTTCTGTTAGTGCAGGCTACGAGGGTCTTAACTTTGTAATTTTATTTGATTTTATTGTGGATATTAGTCTCTTCTAGTGCAACTTATAACTCATTTTAAAAATGATTAAGTTGACAAAAATTTATAGCAGAAATAAAAGAGGTATGTATTTTAGGATTTTGATATATGTCAAGGCTAAAATAGATAAAAAATAGTAAACAATATATATATATATATATATATATATATATATATATATATATATATATATATATATTCCATGGATGGGGTGACACATGGGCCACATGGGCCACACGCATCGTCAAACGAGGTGTTAACGAGGGCAGTTAAAGCCTCTCGCCACCACCCTTCCTCCTTGTCCAATTGCGATGACTCTCATGCTTGAAGGCCAAGCCTTAATGTGTTGAGCCTTAATGGATGCATGGGCTCGACTCCTAGGCCTTAGTACAATCCTTGAGATTGACATCAACCAAGCACTAATGGCTACTAGAGCCATCAATGTTGTTGTCCTCCTGGTCTTTTCACTGCGCTGGAAATGTTATATGGAGCATTCGCGTCTGGAGAACAACATTCTTATGTTGATCCTGCCTCGAGACATAGCTGGTTCTTACGATTTTTTAGCTAGCTTCGGGTTCCTGTATAACCATGCCAAGAGAACGGGGCAAGCCCCGTTGAGGATTGACCTATTATAATAGATTTGGACGACACAACCACCTAGGGACTGCCTCTCGAGCGCATATGCTAGGCGGAGACCATGCCGGATCCTCAGGGAAAAATTGGACTGTGCAGGCCCCTTCATATCTTTGGCCTCACCATGAAAAAAGACTTACCTCTCATTCTCCTGTTCTGATTGAGGTCCCTTTAGTTCTCTCGCGGTTCAATTCGTGTGAGCAGGCTCAGTTGCAGACTCATCCTCCCAACACCAAGAATCTCCAAGGTGTCTACGCGGTGGAGGAATAATTTCCTCCCAACTGGGCGAAATTATTTCCTCTCCTTCCCTCGAAAGTCTTGGAGTGCTAGTCTATTACCTGCACCACTAGTCCACTACAGGAGTAAGTTTCTAAAGGTTGCATAGTAGAAGAAGAGGCCTTACCTCCAGAGGGCCACTTAGGATGCAATTCAGCTGCCTCCATGGAGGAAGACCTTGCCATGGACACGACTGCTGCCTTCAATTCCGTTGCTACCACCTTGGAGGAGAGATAGGATCAAGCGAACTACCACTCAGATCCTGACTCCCACTGGCTCATGGAAAACCACCTGGTTATGATATTTGAAATGAGGAGGGACCTACACGAGCAAAAACACCGCCAGAGTCTCTTTAGAAAGATCCTAGATTCTCTCTATTCTTCCCTGTCAAGTGAGCCCGAGAAGAGCCACTGTATGACATGCTGTCAACCCTTCATCTTCAAACTCTGTCATGATGGCCCTGTCTCACCGCATGCATAAATTCTTTCAGGTTTTTTTCTTTGGGTCAATGAAAATAAATTTTGCAGTTTTTCCTAGGTTTGTCTCTGGTTTAGTCTTTGGTTCAGTCTTTGGCTTAGATTCGATTGTCTTTGGTTTATGTTGGGGCACCCTGTCCACTGCCTATTCTGATTTCCACGAGAGTGGCAGAACAGGTGGCAAGTCCCCTGGTTGTATTGTGATAGTTGTCGTCTTTTTTTTAAGTCATGTAACTATGGATAGATGTCAAGCCTTGAATTTTGGTTTCCACCTTCGTGGAAAAACAAATGGCTAGCTCACTTGTATATATGGACACGTAAGATATATATATATATATATATATTCAGAATCTACATAGCCAACTCTATCTATGTTTGTAGTTTCATCAACAACATATTTGTGCTTCCTATTGAAAAATAATGTAAAAAATAGAGATATAGAGTGGTGTTCATAAAAATGGAGTATTTTATGTATTTGTAGACCGACCCACTAGGTTTGTCATCTTGAACTTAAATACGAGGTAACCAAATCAACAAACATGTACGCTAAAGTTGTCACTTCTTCCTGATTTTTTTTTTGAGATGAAAATAATGCACATGCACTTTAGGAACATGCACACGTTCCTAAAGCACATGCGCGTTCCTAAAATGCACACACATTATTATGAATAGGAATGCATGCGTGTTCCTCTCTCTACGAAATCTCTCCTCCTCTCCC